>JADOBS010303123.1:0-16782 GCA_015708375.1 Cydonia oblonga
GTTTGCTTCCCTGTCTCTGTCCATTTACATACTTACCTACACCAGTGACCGGAACAATCTAGTGAAGGTCACAAGCTTGATACTTTCTGTTGTACCAAAGTCCTCGCTGATTTTGTGCATCAACAGTGTGAATACGAAGAAATGTTTGGAACTCTCAATAATCCGAGTTCGAATTTTCACTTGGGGCCACCGACTTCAAATTTATCCCTAAAAATTCACCTTTCACTAAAAATAATAAATATAAAAATAAATAAACTCATAATTTATCAATATATCTTCAAAATTTTATCTTGTATAAAAAAATAAAAATCATCGATCTATGCAACCCTTGTCACTAAATACTATAGGTTACTGGCTCAGCCTAAATCTTCCCACTCCATAGTGTTAATATAAAACATACTATACAATAACAAAATCATTTCGACATATGACGTTTTAATGTCGTGATGGAAATCAATTATGTTTATACACTCTGATACGGTTATCGATCCCTCTCATCTTATTTGACAACTAATAATTTAATCCACTAACGCTATCATGTGTTAAGAAAAAACAAACTTTTAGCTTGGTTGACCTACAAAGGATAATACTAGGAGATCAATTTTTGAAACTAAATTTTGTAAAATTATATGACATGATTATTGATACTTAACTTATTACAAAAATGTTGATTAACATGTTTATTTTTTTATTGATGATATATCATATGATTTACAAATTTGATCTAAAAAATTCTACCTAGCATTACTCTAAAAGAAACCCAATAGTTCACCATAGCTCATTGGCTTGTCATTTCAAATTTGACTAGCACAAGAATCTGTCACAAAAATTAATGTCCGCAACTTAATAGGTTTTTGAACATGACAACGTATTATAAGCACAATATATATATACCTGCATATAGAAAATTCTTACACAGTAGTCGACCACCCTTATTTTTTTATGTTGTGAACTGTGACATATTTGTTTTAAAATAAATAAACATCCCCCCTGGTTTTGAAAAACTTTCAACTATGAACCAATAGTGGCGTAAAAAAAAATTTAGAAACTAAACTGAAAATGCACCGAAAATCTGAAGGAAGTCACTGGAGTCAAAGGTTTGATGACGGCGGATGAGGTTTGACAAGAATAATATAGGTGGTCGTGTGACTTTTTTGCACACAATTGCAAGCAAATCTTTCAAAATGACATGACTGATAGATCATGTTAAAAAAATAATATTATTCACACATTTTTTTATTATATTAGTTTCTGTTGTTTTATGTTATTCAATTTAATAATATGACTCTTAAAAATTAAGAGAAATATGTAGAAAGTAAAAAAAAAATATGTGTAAATAATATATTCACACATCTTTTTTTTATTTTTTATTTTTAAAAAGTATGAATATATTATTCAAAGATAAAGATTACGATCCTCTACATCTTTTTAGTTTAATTTTTCGGATATTTGGAGCATGGTCTCGTAAAGTTAGTGTTTCATTAAAATTGTACTATTGAATTTAATTTTTATTAGCTTGCTAGCTAACTAGCTACGTTTCTTTATACATAGTCAATCAATTATTATAAGTACAATGGTCTAAACTTAAACTGGGAAAAAAAATGGTCTAAACTCATACACACTGGCTTCCCGGGGGTTATTTGGCTAGCACCCGGCTCCTCCTTGAAAAAATGTGTTTGGGTTGTTGACATATCTCAATGAGCTGGCTTCTTTTTCTTTAGTAACTAATAACACACACACACACACACACACACATATATATATATTATTTGTGTGTATATTTAAAATTATAGATAAGCATTGGCATGGTTCTATATTGAATACAGACACAGAAAGTCAAAATCTGCAGGCTTTATATATCTCTCCCTACACATACAAGAAGCCAAACTGCAGCCATGGAAATGCCAAAGAGGCCTTCAAAAGCATTAATGGAGAACGATAATACTCACAAGGAAAGGTCTTCTCTTGGAAAAACAGTTTTGGAAGACAAAACTGTGAAATCTGATGGTGATCATGAAGAGGGTACTCCCATGGAGATAACCAAGGTGAAAATATTTCACTTAACCATTTACTACATTTTATATTTCCTTGCCAATTATATATGAAACTCGCTTGTCCTTTTCTTTTCTGGACTGTTCTTATTTTGGTCTAATATCTTATATATTTAAAATTTAACTTTAAGATGAATTTATGAGTTGGGATATCGCTTAAAATTGTTTTACAATAATCGACCAAATACCAAAACTTGGTATTTGATGAAATAATCATTACATATGAGTTAAGCTAGCTTAGTAAATATATTCTAACTGGATTGATGATGAAGTTTGGTAGTTATAATATGAGATTAAGAATATTGCACCCTGAAGGCCGGCGGGAAATTAATTAATTAATCTTCCTTTTTTCACTGTTTATCTCCGTGTCTGTCTTCTGGTGTTTTGATTCTTCTTTCTTTTCTGATATGATACTACAAATAATTCTCGTGCTGTATATGTTGGGTTTTATTGATCTTAGTCTTCCTCTCAATCCCCATGAATATATCATAATTCAGGGAGGACATGGGTGGCATGTTGAACCAGACTTGGAGCCTCCTTCGACTGGAAAAAATAGAGCCCTTGTCAACCACAAACAGGTAAAACTAGATAAAGAATGGGAAAGAACGAAGGAAATTAAGCGGATGTGGATAATTTTAGCGTTATAGTAATTTCTTCCTTTTGAATGGTAAAATAGAAAACATCAATTTACCTTAAAATGTTCTGTATATTTATATATGTTAAGCTGATCTAGTTTTAATTTTTTATTTTATTATCAAATATAGTTGATCTTACTTATAGATGTGGCTTCAATGTTATATAGCACTCGGATTTTTTTTGTACCACTCAGTACTACTCACAGTTGAAGAAAAATTATTTAGTGATATGCTATATTTATCCATATTATGATGATATCTCAATCATCAATATCATGTGATAGATCTGACTTATATCATCAGAGCCTACGAATTAATTAAGATGATCATGAATCTACCACAGCCCACCAAGTCAATATATAGATATAGGTTCCGTCTGATATCGAATCATATATCTTAATACACTGAATGAAATGGTGTGCTCACATATCGCTTTCATTAATTGGTTTTAGCGGGCATTAGCCTAGCCTCCCGCTCGTTTTACTTTTCATTTCATATTATTAATAAAATCTAGTGGAGGGAGGACGGACGGGGATTTTCTAAATGCAACGACCTTTTCTTCGTCGGAAGAAGGTTGGTGCCTCACACACGATTGTTGATAAAAAGCTAATCTAACCTAGTTTTTCTCTACAAAATTTACACAATGATATTATTTGAACTCTGTCCACATAGATTCCATCTGATATAGATGCACTTTTACATGTGCAATGATATTAATAAAATAAATCTCTGCATTTTGAACTCTGTCCCCACAAGAATTTAGCAAGTCCTATTTAACATAACGTTACCGCTAAATGTGTATCATAACTGGTTAGTTTTCCATTTTAATATTTTTTCATTTAAAGGTGAGATGTCTTACATTCAAATTTTGCTTAAATATATCGTTGTGTAAATATATTCCCTTTGTGTTGCCCTAGCAGGATGAGCTGCAATCAGCAAAAGCTGAAATGGTAGAGGCTACGGAAGAAAACGAAAGGCTAAAGCTGTTATTATCCCAAATCTCTAAGGATTACCAGTCTCTGCAGATGCATTTTCATGGCCTCCTTCAAAATGTAGGAGAAACTAAGAAATGTACCGATAGTAGTAGTAGTACTGCTCTTGATCTTACGCATGAGCAAAATACTGAAGAAGCTGATGACCTAGTGTCTCTTAGTCTTGGGAGAACCTCAAGTAGTATTGATCAGCCCAGAAAGGATGGTCGGATAAAAAAGATTAGCCAACTGAGTTCTAGTACTAATGGAAAAGATGATGACGATGATAATGGAATGCTGAATGGAGCTGGACTTGCACTGGAGTTGGGCTGCAAATTTGAGCCGGCTGCTGATCAGTCAACTGATAATAGCTCTGGAGGCCCGAAGGAAGATGACCTGGCTGAGATATGGCCGCCTAGTAAGACGTTGAAGACAACGAGAAGTAGAGATGATGAGGTTTCACAACAAACCCATTTGAAGAAAGCTAGGGTTTCTGTCAGAGTTAGATGCGATGATCAATCGGTTAGTATATCAAACTTAACCTTTCAAGCAGATGTTTCATGCATTCCATAAATTAACCTCGATTATATACATAAGTTACTGCCAGCAAATTGATTAATTGAATACGACGTTTGGTAAGTAGGTATTAGGTATTGTTATACATAAGGTAACGTTGCTCAACAAATACGTATATTGCAGACTTAGGCAGCATACATATTTAAAGAATTAACCTAACGAATGATATAAATTCACATCTGACAATATAAGCAGATTATGAAACAGTCATTTTTTTTTTTTATAAATGATTCTTCTTATATTTTATTCGTGTTATTATGGATTAATATCTTATATATATTTTATACTACAGATTTATGATGGATGTCAATGGAGAAAATATGGACAGAAAATAGCAAAAGGAAATCCATGCCCTAGAGCGTACTATCGTTGCAGTGTCTCAGCATCTTGCCCTGTGAGAAAACAGGTATGTATTTCTCCTTAATTCGTTAAATTCAGCTTGCACCACTATGCTTTACTTTCTTAGTTTCTTATGTGTAATATTAAAGCTTGTTCAATATTTTTCAGGTGCAAAGAAGTTCCGAGGACATGTCCATACTAATCACAACCTACGAAGGAAGCCACAACCACCCACTTCCCATGTCAGCCACGGCCATGGCCTCTACCACCTCCGCCGCTGTTTCCATGCTTCAGTCTCACTCATCCACCTCCCAACAAGGCCTCATCAACTCCACCACCGCTCCCATCTCCGCCTCCACTAATCTCGAAAGAGTAAACTTCAGTTGTACTAGTACTCTCTCTCAAAATTCAAGGCTACCACAGAAACACTTCTACTTCCCCAACAGTTCGATCTCAACCAATAATTCCCACCCAACTATCACTCTTGATCTCACCGTCCCATCTCCCTCTCATTTTGGAATATTCCCCTCCCCGTCGGGGAGCAGCTTTTCTTCCAACTCAAGATATCCCTCAACATCTCTCAACTTTTCGTCTTCTTTAGACCACAATAACACATTGCAATTGCAATCTCCTTGGAACAACATCAATCACACAGCTTCTGGATATTTCAACTATGGGAATAGAATTAATCAAGTTGGATCAGTCCTAAACATTGGAAAGCAACCAATATTTCAAGAACATAACAAATTGTACCAATCCTATTCCTACATACAAAATCAAAAACCCTCTCCTCCTCCTCTTCATCATCCTCAGATGTTAACCGATTCAACGGCCACCGCCACAAAGGCAATCACATCGAATCCAAAATTTCAATCGGCTTTGGCAGCTGCACTCACATCATTTGTTGGCAATGGGAGTACAAGTAGTACTACTGGGATCAAAGAAAGTCATCAAAGTACTGGGACTATTGTAGAAAGTGCTTCTGGGCTGAAATTGAAGCGGCGTGAGTCGTTGACGTCGAATTCAATATTCCCATCAAGCCAAAATGGAATAGGGTGTGCATCAAGCTACTTGAACGAATCTTTGTGATTTTTTATTCATTATCTTTGATGAGTTACTAGCTACAAGTCTTGGTATCTAGAAAAATCCATAAACCAATGTAATGTAAATTAGATAAGGTGTTATACACACACAATGTAAGAACTAATAGACTGTAAAACTTTCGGAAACTGTTTGTTGGCACTCCAAAAATATTATATGTACATTCCCTTATGTATATTCATAAAAATGATGCAGGGTGACATTTTCGAAATGCCAATAACTATTCCCAAACTTTATACAATTATAATAAATTCACGTCATGATTTCTAGGCCCGGCCCAATAAACCAGTAGACCCAAATGAAGATTAGTTACTTAATTAATTGGGAATTAGAAGCCCAACATGTATCCAGTGCCTACACTTGGCAAGGCAGCGACTTCATGCATGCAGAGGCATAAGCTAATTGTTTCATGTAAGGAGAACGATCTGGGAATCCAAAATCCTATTTCTGAAGCCATCGGCAGCAGAGACTTTTGAGGTATCAAAATATCAACAAATCCTCAGTTATATCTCTTGATCTTTTTTTTTTCCTGTCCGATCTGATCCATTGATCTTCTGATGTTAAACAATTTGATAAGTCAGATAATTAATATCCCAAATTCTGCAACATTGTTCTATGACTTGGAGATTTAATATCCCAAATTCTGCCTCTAGTGAACTATGGCAGATGCACAACCCCAAGAACAAGAGGTGAAGGGCACAAGTCCTAAAATTTCATCCTACGATGCCTACTTCGACACGATCCAGTCCCGGAAGAAATTATCTCGTCCCCTACAAGAAAATTTAACATTTGCATTTTCTAAAGTTCCAGTCTCATCTTTCCAAGGAGTTCCTGGAGGCAAAGGTAATAATAATACCAACGATTAGCTACGTTAATCAATGATCAGCTAAAACTAAACAGTGCCCTTTAAAACTAAGATTGTGTTATAAATTATAATTTGCAGTGGTGGAGATTCAAGCGGATTCATCAATTGCTGATGCAGTAAAGACTCTGTCTAACCACCACATTTTGTCAGCTCCTGTGAGAAACCCGGAAGCAGATGCAAGTGCAGATTGGAGGGAGAGCTACCTGGGAATCGTGGATTATTCCGCCATTCTTCTCTGGGTGTTGGAGACCAGTGCATTTTCTCCTTCGGCTCACTCAACCGCGGCCGTAGTTGGCGGTGCAGGAGCCATGGGCGCTATTGGAGCAGTTGCATTGGGCGTCACTGGTCCTGCTGCTCTTGCGGGCCTAACTGCAGCAGCAGTGTGCTCTGCCGTGGCTGGCAGCGCAGTTGGAAAAATAGGTGAAATGTGACTCGAATGGTTTGTTAAATCCGCATGATTATGACTCAAAGTTAACCAAACACCTTATTAGTGAAAATCATATTGTTTAACAGGTGCGGCTGAAGACAAAAGAGAGGGCAGAGATTCTCCCACAGATGCTGATAAACTGAGCGAAGAACTCGACAGCGTTATACTACAAGATGAACCCTTCAAGACAACCACAGTAAGTTCACTCTTTACCAAGAAGATGACAACAACATTGCTGCATCAATCCATATTCAAGAGTATTTGTTTCGAAGCCGACAATATTTACTTGACTGTTTCAGGTAAGATCAATACTGAAATCCTTTCGCTGGGAGTCATTTCTTCCGGTAGGGACAGATAGTTCGATGCTGACCGTCTTGCTACTACTGTCAAAATATAGGATGAGAAATGTACCTGTCATAGAACTAGGCCAACCCGATATTAAGAACTTCATCACACAATCAGCAGTCGTTCAGGGTCTTGAGGGATGCAAAGGAATGGAATGGTTCGACTGCATTGCTGCAAAGTCCATCTCTGACCTGGGACTTCCTTTTATGTCCTCCAATGAGGTAATCTTGGCCGTGTTACCATAACGTTCTTCTGGTTCTGGCTGACTAGCGAATCTGGAATTCCGATATGAATGTTGCATTGCTTCTTGGGCAGGTTATCAGCACCAATGTCGATGATCCGGTACTTGAATCGTTCAAGAAAATGAGAGAGAACCAAATTGGTGGGCTTCCAGTTGTGCAGGGGCTAAAGAAGAAGATAGTTGGTAATGTCAGCATAAGCGATATCAGATTCTCTCTTCTGAAACCAGAGCTCTTCAACAATTTCAGGTACCGAAACCAAACTCTGGACCTCATCTGCATGCACTGATTTCTGTCAAAGAAATAAAATCAACGCGTGGTTTTACTTTTACCACTCGGCAGAGTCAATCAACCACGAAAGGGAAGTAATATCCACACACCCTTTTTTCTCCTTCAGCACGGTATTATCTTGTCCTTTGATTTCCCTGGATTTACTCAATCTAAAGGCCAGAAACAAACAGGCGTGTGCCTGGGGAGAAAAGGGTTTACCGTGCGTGGAAATCACTTCCCAACGTGAAATCGAACTTAACTTGCTACCCTTTTCTTTCAGGAATCTCAGTGTTAGAGACTTCATGAACACAATCTCAGAAAGCCAGGGAAGACAAATATTACCAATTACATGCAATCTGCAGTCGACTCTCGGCGATGTGATTGAAACTCTTGCTTCAAAATCGGTTCACAGAGTGTACGTGGTGGATGATGAAGGAGAAGTTGTTGGTGTGATTACACTCAGAGATGTGATCTCTTGCTTCATTTTTGAACCACCCAATCACTTTGATGTCTACTTGGGCTTTGCTAAGAAGCAGATAATGAAGCAGTGAGACATCTGTTTGTTAAACAAAACATGTGGGAGATGCAGAGAAAGTAACAAAAACCCATCAATCTCTATCTTCTTTACCTTACCATTTCAAGTTGTAAAATTTTATAGAATGTGCTTAAATTCATACCATTTTCTATTCTCCTAATCAAAACCCTAATATTCCAACAATCCACTAATCACAATTCTAATATTCCAACAATCCACTAATCACAATCCTAATATTCAATAATCATGTCAAAAATTGAACACCAACTTCTATTAAATACAAAATTATTCTACAAATTACATAGTTATAAGTTATAGCTGCAGAATCTTAACTCACAAATAAATGGGAAACCAAAGTTTTGGGCAAGGGCAACAAACAGAACAAATACAGAGCTAAAACTTCACGAAGAATGTTATTCATACCACATTTCTATACCAAGCATCTGATGTGGATAGCCACATCATTTGAAAAATTTGCAAAACCTAAGGAAATGAAGAAGAAAGATTCTTTGTATGCCACAATCATAATTTAATTAACTAGTGTTTCTTAATTATTAGTTTATTAAATAATGAACTAAATTTAAAAATCTGATTAATTCAAATGATGTGGCTGTCCACGTCAAATACCACATAAGATGATATGAAAATATGGTACAAAAACATGGTATGAATAGCACTCCTCAAACTTCACAGTGGTTTTTTGTGTATCATGGGCCAGGCCCAACTGAACTCTGACCAACCAGTGACAAGTGGTGAGTCAGAAATGCAACACATTTCAGGTGATGACACGTGTCAAAACTATAGGTCTCCAGCATGCAGAGGTTACTAGGGAAGAGAGAATCCTCAAAGTTTCCAAAGAAACAGAGCCCGACAGCAGTTTCTGAATCCATTGGAAGCACACATTTGGAGGTACTTTGCTAACAATTTATGTTTCTTGAATATGTTTTCTTAGCCATCTATTTGGATTAATTATGTCGAATTAATTTGGATTAATTATGTCGAATTAACATAATCTAAGAGCAAATTAATAGGATCTCAACCCAGATGGGAGACAGAAATTGCACAAAACAAATTAATCCTGGTTAATTCGAACTAGATTAAGAGAATTCTTGTATAATGATTCTACGAATTCATGTGAAAGACATTGATTGATTGAATTTAAGGTTTCGATTTCTGTCTCCCGAGTAGATATGGCACAAGCACAAGCAGAAGCACAAGAGGTTACGGAAAGATGTAAACTTTCAAGCTACGATGCCTACTTCGAAACCATCCAATCCAGGAAGAAACTACCTCGTCCCCTGCAGGACGTTTTGACAAATGCATTTGCGAAAATTCCGGTTTCATCTTTCCCAGCAGTAACTGGAGGCAAAGGTGACAGAAATAACTGTTTGATCTGCAATTACAGTATTTATGGATTAGATATGGATCGGATGAGATAAATGGTTAGCTAAAAGTAGTGCCGTTGTTACATTATTATTTGCAGTGATTGAGATTCCGGCAGATACGTCCGTTGGCGACGCGGTTAAGATTCTGTCTGAAAACAACATTTTGTCAGCTCCTGTGACCAACCCAGAAGCAGATACAAGTTCAGATTGGAGGGGCAGGTACCTAGGTCTGATAGATTACTCTGCCATTATTCTTTGGGTGTTGGAGAGTGCAGAGCTGGCTGCGGTTGCTATATCAGCTACGTCGGCAACAGCGGCTGGAGTCGGTGCCGGTGCGGTAGGGGCCATTGGGGCTCTAGCATTGGGGGTGACTGGTCCTGCTGCGGTTGTAGGGCTAACTGCTGCTGCTGTTGGAGCTGCCGTGGCTGGCGGTGCGGCTGCAGAGAAAGGAATAGCCAAAGATGCTCCCACAGCTGCTGATGAATTGGGCAAAGACTTTTACAATGTTATACTGAATGATGAACCCTTCAAGTCAACCACAGTGAGAAGATTCTGTGTAGAGTATTGGTTTCTTGCGAGTTATCTGACTGGGTGAACCGAATGTGATATGTACTTGTATGTTTCAGGTGAGGTCGATACTTCAATCCTTCCGCTGGGCGCCATTCATTCCAGTGGCAACAGATAGTTCGATGTTGAGCGTGATGCTACTACTTTCAAAATATAGGCTGAGGAATGTACCTGTTATAGAACCGGGCCAACCCAACATTAAGAACTACATTACTCAATCAGGACTTGTTCAGGGTCTTGAGAGATGCAGAGGAAGGGACTGGTTCGACTGCATTGCAGCAAAGCCCATCTCTGATTTCGGACTTCCCTTCATGTCCTCTGATGAGGTAAGGTTGCCTGTTTCCGAAACAATGTTCTTTATAAACAGTGAATTTGGAGTCTCGATATTATTGCTCCTTTGTTTTCTTGGCTAGGTTATTAGCATCACGAGCAATGATCTAATACTGGAAGCTTTCAAGAGGATGAGAGATAACAAAATCGGGGGTCTTCCTGTTGTAGAGGGGCCCAAGAAAAACATAGTCGGTAATGTCAGCATCAGAGATATCAGATACTTGTTGCTCAAACCCGAGCTTTTCTCCAATTTCAGGTATTCGAAAATGAACTTTGAACCATTTACGGCGCACAACCTTTGTAGAAATTAATTGTGCTCTTGGTCCTCACGATGGACTGTAGAGTGCTCTAATCCTCTCAACTTCAGGGTTGAACACACCATTGGACGTTCCGCCTCAAATTGCTAGTAGGAAGGATCTGAGATACCTACTTATGAAACTGAACTCATCCAGTTGTGAATTTGAACTAATCTGCACATGATTTCTGTCAAGAAACAAAACCAATGCTTGCTTTGATCACTTGACAGACACAACCATTCTTGATGAGGTACTTAATTTGTGTGCCAACTTCTTTTCAGGAAGCTCACTGTTAGGGACTTCATGAGCACCATCGCAACGACCAACGAAATTGGAAAAGTTATCCAACCGATTACATGCAAACTGGAGTCGCCTCTTGGCAATGTGATTGAAAGTCTTGCTTCCAAGTCCGTTCATAGGATCCATGTAGTAGCTGGGGAGGAAGGTGAAGTTGTCGGCGTCATCACACTCAGAGATGTGATCTCTTGCTTCATCTACGAACCACCAGACCACTTCAATAACTACATGGGGTTTGCGGTGAAGGAGATGTTGAATCAGTGAGATTTCTGTCTGCCCAAAACTTCTACGGAGAAGCAGAGAGTCTCAAAATTTTGGTTTGGGACTTTAAAACAGTTGACATTGAGTTGCAGTTTTTGTTTCATGCATCTACTTCTCATGCAGTCTTAATAAACTAAAGCCAGGGAGCTTTCTTCGTGTTTTATCATTCACCAATCCTCTAATCTTTTCTGGTCCTCCCACCTGCCAAGTGCAGCATATATCTTCGAAAGGATCACGAAAGGTGCTGGGTTCTCTGGCTCTAATTCTGAAAGTTTTGTAGCCACTTCTTTCCCCAGTTCTGAATCCAAATGGCATTCACAGGCACCTAGCAAAGAATCGAAAACTGCTCCGGAAGGCTCTGGTAATTCTTCTATTAATTCTCGGGCTTCATCCAACCTGCCAGTTCGACCCAAAAGATCAACCACGCAACCCAAATGGATTTGGTTTTAGACCAAAATCTTTCTTCTCATCCTAAAAACTTGCAATCCTTTGTCCACCAAAACCTGTGTGACTTCACATAGATAGAAGACTGGTGAAAGTTGCAGCATTTGGGTTTACTTTTTCTTCAAACATCTGTTCAAAGATCCCGAATGCAGATTCACTCTCTCCGTTTCTTCCATCTGCATTCTCTCCGTTTCTTCCATATCCCGATATGATTGCGTTCCAAAATGCTGGATCGTCGGGTTTTACCCGAAACCCATAAAAAATTCTTCTTGCGCAGCCCACATTTCATGTACATGTCGATAAGAGCAGTTGAAATGAACAGATCATTGCCAAAATTGCTTGCCCATGAACTTCTTTTCCACAGTGCAGAGCAGATAAATCCGCACACGCTGGTAAAAGACCTGTGATAGATTTTAAACAGGGGACTTCACCAGCTGATTGCATTCCCTTAAAACACTTGAAAGCTTCAATGCCCTTCCCTAGCTGCGAAAACCCACTGATCATCGAATTCCAATTCACGGAATCGGGTTCAAATCCTTCGAATTCTAGCTGTTCAAATAGCTCAACGGCATTCTCAGTTTGCGCATTCAATATCATTCCGGCGATCATGGCATTCCATGTAAACAAGTTCATCTTTTCATCTAGTTCTTTGAAGATAGCATAAGCCAGCTGCCAACGACCACACTTGGAATACATGTCCACAAGTGCTGTTCCAATCACAACGTCAAGCCCGATCTTAATTTTGACGATCAAACCGTGAACCTGCCTGCCAAATCGAAGATACGAAAGACTAGCACAGGCAGAAACAACCGAAATCAACGTAACTGAATTGGGGTTTTCACCTGTACATCCTCTCATTTTCTTAAACACATCCAACACCTCACGAGGAACCCCATTCTGCAGGAGCCCTGAAACAAAAGCATTGTAGCTCACAACATTCTTGGTGGGCATTTCTTCAAACACCTTTGCCGCAGAAACAGACTCTCCGAAGTTCGAATACATTGTCAGAACAGACGTGGCAACATAAACATCGCTCTCAACGCCAAGCTTCACCGCCAAGCAATGCATTTCCATGCCCTGTTCTGCACTCCCACATGCCGATATCGTACTAGCCATCGTAACTGAATTGGGCTTGAACCCTCCAATACCCACGTTCTTGAACAACCGCACAGCCTCTCGACAGTACCCGTTTTGCGAAAACCCGGCGATCACCGCGTTCAACGAAGCCAAGTTCCGTTCAGGCATATCCTCAAACTCCCTGAGTGCGTCTTTCATAAAACGAAGCTTCATGTACAAATCGGTGACAGCCATGGCGGAGTAAACATCGGCCGCAAACCCGGTTTTGAAGAGATGGGTAGGTAGAATTTGTGCCTGCGGAGCTGATCGGAGCTTTCCGCAGGCTTTGAGAAGAGGCGGGAATGTGAATTCGCGAGGACGCAGAAAAGCAGACACGCGCTGCGCGTGTAGTGAGGGCTTCTCTGTACGACCCACTCGCGACTAGCTTAGCAACTTCGCGCCTCATTGGTTGGATTCAAAAATGGGTGACGTCAATCCTCTACCATTTCTTTGTGTTTATTGAGAAATTTTTAGTTGTGACAGAAATACAGATGGTACATCACATGTTTTTATGTAAGTGGTGGAAAATTTTAATTTTTAAGTTATTAATCGTTTAACACATATAGCCCACTATTTATATAAGGACACGTGATGTATTACTTCGTCACATTGAAAAATCTCTCGTGTTTATTTTGGGAAACTAGGTTTATAAATGGGCTTTAGAGTTCGGCCCGGCCCAGTTTAGATATCAAGATATTTTGAGTCGGCCGACAAGCATAGCACGTGGGGTCAGCGAATCAAAGATTCGATGTGCAATTGGGTACTATGCTGTCCAGCTACTTTTTTTTTTACCCATTGGCATATTCAGTAAATAATTAAAATATCATGATGATGGGATATCGAAGGGTTATGGTAAGGCATACTTGGTAATTGGTATGGCAGAGGGATTCGCTCAGGCTGTCTGATCACGTGTGGTTCATTAACTACTTAATATCAACATGCATCTCGACATATTATTCACTACAATTGACATGTTGTTCGCACTACTATTATTATCAAACGTACGATGTAGCGAGAAATTCGTTTAGGTTGTCTAATCACGTAGTCCGTTAACTACTTAATATCAACATCTATGTCGATCAATTATTAACTATAATTGACATGTTGTTCACATTATAATTGTCATCGAACTTAAGATGCTATTATCTCGTTGACTTAATAAGATGATACTATGTCGTTGAATTTTTACCTAAATGTTTCATCTGATCATATGCTTTATTATTTATTATTATTATTATTATTTTTTTTTTTTTGTTGAAACGATGCTTTATTGAATTTTAGGTGAAATGTAACTGACATAGTAGCATCTTATTAAGTGACAATATGTGATCAAATTATCTAATTTAAGACTTTTCTAACCAATATACGTATAAATCAAAGTAATAGTGTCATGTGTATGACGAATAACTTCGCGTATAAAATTCATGCATCACAACATTAAGGGTGCTGGTGAACCAGGGCAGATGTTTTTTAATGCATACTCAATATGAGCCAACAAAAAGTAGGGTTTGTGCAAGAATCTTTTTTTTTTTATTCACGAAAGTTTATGGAGAGATTGGCTATTCTTTCAATCAGTGTCAAGTATACCCACATCTTGAGTTAGCAAGATTTACGCATAACATTTAACTGTCAACTGTTATTAGTATGAATTTATGTAAAAATTTACATATTACTTATCAACAAAAATTGTTGGCAATAACATTCAAACTTTGGTTAGGCGACACGCAAAATAAAGATCTTATCAACTGAGCCAACCCAGTGCAAAAAACTTTTCTTTGTATAAAGTCATCCACTATTCTCTTATTGTTTTATGGCTGAAGAATTTTCTTTATGCCATCACTTGAAAGTTGAAATTGACCATAATTAAAGCACTTAGTTTGCGATGAATCAAACTTGAAGAAAATGGAGTTTTCACCATGATCAAAGCAGATTCCGAAGCGTTCTCCTTTTTTATTAGTTTGATACTAGTCTAGTAATTAGAAGCTCGGAAATAATTTTCGAACCTTTATTTTTTATTGAATAAATCAAAGAATAATAATCACAATAAGTAGCATAGTGATAAGGGCGCAGACTGTGGTTCCTCAATAAACAAAAAAATGCAGGAAGTCATAGGTTCAATGCTCTAAGCTGGTGATCGCGTGGTTCATTAACTACTTAATATTAACATGCATCTCGACATATTATTCACTATAATTGACATGTTGTTCACACTATTATTATTATCGAACTTACGATGCTACTGTGGCGAGAAATTCGCTCAGGCTATCTAATGACGTGGTCCGTTAATTACTTAATATCAACGTCCATGTCGATCAATTATTAACTATAATTGACATGGCGTTCACACTATAATTGTCATCGAACTTAAGATGCTACTATGTCATTCACTTAATAAGATGTTATTATGCCCTTTATTTTCTACCTAAATGTTTTATTTAATCATATGCCTTAATTATTTATATATATATTTTTTGAAACAATGCTTTATTTAATTTTAGGTGAAAAGTAACTAACATGGTAGCATCTTATTAAGGGAGATGGATTGTCTGTCCTCCCTATCTCATACCCTTTCCATCCATTTTCATTCATGTAGTCACGGTTAAGTCACGTTAACATTTTATATTGATTTTTTTTATAGAAATAATAAGACAAAAAGCAATGGGAATATAAAATGTTGACGTGGCTTAACCGTGACCACAAAAATAGGAGGGGATGGGAAGAGTATGGGATGGGGAGGGCAGACAATCCATCTCCCTTATTAAGTGACAATATGTAATCAAGTTATCTAACTTAAGACTTTTCTAACCAATATACGTATAAATTAAGTAATAGTGTCACGTGTATGTCGAATAACTTCGTGTATAAAATTCATACATCACAACATCAAGGATGCAGGTGAACAAGGGCATATGGTTTTAAATGCATATCACGCACCAACAAAAATTGTTGGCAATAAAATTCAAACTTTGATTAGACGATACACAAAATAGAGATCTTATCAACTGAGCCAATGTTGGCGCAAAAAACTTTTCTTTATGTTGTGGCAGAAGAATTTTCTTTATGCCATCACTTGAAATTGACCATAATTAAAGCACTTAGTTTGCGCGGAATCAAAATTGAAGAAAATGGAGTTTTCACCATGCTCAAAGCAAATTCCGGAACGTTTTCCTTTATTTATTAGTTTGATACTAGACTAGTAATTAGAAGCTGGGAAATAGTTTTCACATCATTATTTTTTATATAATAAATCAAAGAAGAATAATCATAATAAGTGGCACAGTGATAAGGGCGTAAATTGCGGCTTCTCAATAAACGAAAAGTGACTAGTTGGGGTTAATGATTACCACATTTGACACATAAAGTGACTAGTTGGACCCATTTGATAAAATTAAGAAATGATATTGTGACTTTGTGAATGCAAATGGTACCGGATTCTTTTGGTGAGAATATTGAAAATTCGTAAATTATGTCTGTTCATCGTACATCGTGTGATCAATTTTTGTCAAGTACTGTTTATATTTAATTTTAAATAAAAATATTTAAAATAATTTTTAACCGCATGATGTACGATAAATATTTCTTACAAAAGGATCCGGCGAGGATCTGGATTTGTAAATGGTAATGTATATACGTGCATGTTTATTTATTGGCATATGGGGGGGGGTCCACGTGCATCATTTTAGTCCAATATTCATACTTTTGCTAATTTAATTTTGCCAATTCACTTTCAAC
>JADOBS010303124.1:0-16783 GCA_015708375.1 Cydonia oblonga
AGTTGCTCCAACGGTTTGGTCCATCCGACTCCTTAAATTTCAACATGGCCCTTTCTCACATTCAACAGACCACCACGGTTGAGGTTTACGCGGGTCATTTTATCCGGCTCTCCTACGGCACACCAGATTGGACAGACGCTCAACTCTTAGGAGCATTCTTAGGGGATCTCAAGGATGAACTTCAAGATGACATGGTTGCCCAAGGGCCTTCCTCGCTCTCCTAAGCAATCGAACTCGCTCAGATTTACGAGCACAAACAGGGTCGTCGACCCGCTGTGCGCTCTGGGTTTTCCAGTGCCTTCACCTATACACCTAAACCTCTATCTTCTTTGCCCACAAACCCACATACCCCCACCGTGCCTTCCCGAACCTCTCCCCTCACACCCAACCCCCCAACCCATACCATACCACCTAAACTGATACTTCGGCTTACCCAAGCTGAAATGCGCACCCATCGTGAACAAGGCCTCTGTTTCAACTGTGATGAGCAATACCGTCCGGGTCATCGCTGCAGGCAGTCCCATATCCTCATGCTCCTAGCGGATGACGACGTGCATGCTGGTGATAAGGCTCCGGATGACACTATTTTTCCCCAGGCAGTGGTAGAACAACCAGAACATCCGATTGCCCTTAATGCCATTTCCTCAACTAAGCGTGCCCGTGGCTGAGCAATAAGTGTGGAGGGTTTTATTCTCCATACCCTAATCCAGGTGTTCATCGACTCCGGGGCGAATCAAAGCTTCATCAACCCGCAAGTGGCGGCATGCTTGGGGCTGCCGGTGGATCACTCTCGCACGAAAGCTGTAATGGTGGCCACGGGCCACTGTTTTCATACAAAGGGTGTGGCGCACCAGGTTCCTGTGTGCCTTCAGAGGTATAATTTCACCAGTGACTTCCATCTTCTCGCTGTCGTAGGATGCGACATGGTTCTCAGCATCGACTGGTTGGAGACCTTGGGCTTTATTGGGTGGAACTTTCTTCTTAGAGTCATGGAATTCTCGGTGCAAGGAACGAACTATCGTTTGGTGGGGTATTCCACCTCGCCTACAATGAGTTTTCCTATGTCAGTATCGGGTGACCATTCACCTAGGCAGTCCCTCAAGGTCACTGCACAGTTATCCAGTCTTACCTCCTTTTCTCAGATTCCTGCACCAACACCGGCCTGCATTCAAGCTCTCATTCTCCAATACCATGCCCTCTTTCAACCACCAATAACCTTACCCCCACACCTTGATATTGACCATCGGATTTCTCTACTTCCAGGCAAGGGTCCGATTAATGTCCAGCCTTATCACGATGGGCATGCACAGAAGGTTGAACTTGAGCGCCAAGTTGAAGAAATGCTTGCCACGGGCATCATTCTCCCAAGCATGAGCCCTTTTTCGTCACATGCACTGTTGGTTACCAAGAGTGACTCTTCCTGGCGTTTTTGTGTGGACTACCGTGAAGTTAATTCTGCCACCATCAAGGACTGTTTCCCGGTTCCCGTTATTAAGGAGCTCTAGGCTGAATTACAGAGGGCGGTTGTTTTTTCAAAATTGGACCTTCGCTCTAGCTACCACCAAATCCGCATGCATGAGGCAGACATCCATAAGATGGCGTTCCGCACTCACGAGGGTCATTACGAATTTACTGTCATGCCATTTAGCCTTACCAACACCCCTGCAACGTTTCAGGCTCTGATGAATGCTATCTTAATACCATTACTAAGGAAATCTATCTTTGTGTTTTTTGATGACATTCTGGTTTTTTGTGCTTCACTGGAGCAACATGTTGGACATTTAACAACGGTTTTTGACATCCTCTAGGAGCATCACCTCCATTTCAAGCCATCAAAATGCTTATTTGGTCAAGAATCCATTGCTTACTTGGGTCATCTCATTTCGGCCAAGGGCATCACTGTCGACCCGTCCAAAATTACTGCCATTGTGGACTGGCCGACGCCCACGAGTGTCCGGGGCTTTCGAGGATTTTTGGGTCTTGCTGGATATTACCGTCGGTTCGTCCGCCATTTTGGTCGTATTGCCAAACCATTCACCGACTTGCTCAAAAAAGAAGGCTTTTGTTGGTCCAATGACGTGGACTCCACATTCTCTGCTCTCAAAAAGGCACTATCCACCACCCCGGTCTTGGCGCTACCCAACTTTACTAAGTCTTTCACCATTGAGTGTGACGCCTCCAATGTTGGTATTGATGCTGTGTTATCCCAAGTGAACCACACAATCGAGTTCCTCAGTAAGCCCATAACTCATAAACACCAATCTCTCTCTGTGTATGATAAGGAAATGCTAGCGGTAGTGTTTACGGTTCAAAAATGGTGCCCATACTTGATTGGCCACCATTTCAAAATTCTCACGGATCATCAGACATTGAAATATTTCTTGGATCAACGCTTTACTACTCCAACACAACAGAAATGGTTACCGAAACTTCTTGGGTACAACTATACTTTGGAGTACCGCTTCGGTGCTTCCAATGTCGCAGCCGATGCATTGTCCCGCCGTCCGGAATTCCTCTCCTTAATGGTTATCTCACAACCCTTGTTTGATTGTATGGCAGCAATCCAAGCAACCTATGCCACGGATCCTCAAGCCTCAGCCATCCTCACGGCCTTACACAGCGATCCAACCAGTCAATGTTCCTTCCAACTCCAAGGAGACCTTTTATATTACAAATCAGGCATTTTTGTGCCTTCCACATCTCCTTGGCGTTGCCATCTTCTCAAGGAGTTCTACGCATCCCCCTCTTAGGGTCACTCGGGCTTCTTGCGCACTTATAAGCACATCACCCACAACTTCAACTGGCCTGGTCTAAAAAAGGATGTTAAGCATTTTGTGGCCGCTTGTGATGTGTGCCAACGCACCCATTATGACACTATCAAACTGCTTGGACCACTGCAACCCCTATCCATACCCACCTAAGTGTGGACAGATATTACCATGGACTTTGTCGAAGGTTTACCCACTACTAACAGACGGAATGCTATCTTGGTTGTGGTGGATCGTCTCTCCAAATATGGCCACTTTATTTCTATCAAGCACTTTTATACTGCACCTCAAATTGCAGATATTTTCATTCATGAAGTTTTTCGGTTGCACGGGATGCCAGCGTCCATTGTGACTGACCGGGATTCGATTTTCATTAGTGAATTTTGGACTGCCTTCTACAAACATCAACAGACAGTGCTTTGCAAAAGTTAAGCCTACCATCCACAATCGGACGGCCAAATGGAGGTTCTTAACCGCACATTGGAACACTATCTCAGAAGCTTTGTTCTGGACAAGCCGAGCAGTTGGATCCGCTGGCTTCCATGGGCCGAATGGTGGTATAATACTACATTTCAGTCCTCCATCAAGATGTCACCCTTCCAAGCAGTCTATGGTTACCCTCCACCCTTTGTGTCCTCTTACCTTCCTGGTTCCTCACCCGTGCACTTGGTTGATATCACTCTTCGAGATCGGGACACTTTACTCAAGCAACTCAGAGAGAATATGCAGCTGGCACAGCAGATGATGCATCAATAGGCGGATAAACATCGGTCGGAGCGTACTTTTCAGATAGGCGATTGGGTCTTCCTCAAACTACATCCCTATCGGCAAACATCAGTATCCAAAACTCACTGCCCAAAACTGGCTCCTCGTTACTACGGGCCATTCCAGGTGGTTGCCAGAGTGGGACCGGTTGCTTATACCTTGGACCTTCCCCGGCAGTCACGTATCCACCCCACCTTTCACGTATCTCTGCTTAAACCCAAGATCGGTACTCACACAGTTGCCTCCGCCACTCTTCCCCCACTTTCTTCTGATGGCTCTCTTCTGTGGTTTCCGGAACAAATTCTGCAGTGTGGCATGTTCAAACGTGCCAACAGAGCGGTTACTCATTGGCTCATTAAGTGGACAGGACTGCCGGAGCATGATGCCACATGGGAGGATGCTGATGCTATCTTGACCCGCTTCCCAGATTTTGAAGCCTGAGGACAGGCTTGTTCTCAGGAGGGGTGCCCTCCCTGCAGTAACGTAACTCATGCCTTGGTTAATTTACCTGCCTCGTAGTAGAATATAGGAAGTGGTGACTCAGCACTTGGGTTACCTGAGTCTTTTGTCTGTAGTGGTTGACGTGGGAATATACAATCCCATTGTAACCTCCTTTGGATTATGAAATAAAAAACTTATCTTTCTCTGCATTTATCTTTCTCTGCAACTTTTCTTTTTCTCTACACATTGTTTCCCTTGGAGCGACTGGAACCTACCACACTTAGTGCTTGTTTTCGATATGTCATCAAATACAAAATCACGGCTTTTGATTTTTTACAAGTCATCATAAGGAATAGATAATTATAGAATTATAGTGCAAACTCTTGATTTTCAGTTTCAGACTTGGTTCTGTTTCATAATTCTGAAGAGTCTTAATTATGGTATTGGGGATTTGTTAATTTTGCTCTCTCTCTCTCTCTCTGTGATTTCGTTGGGATTGCAGAATGATTTGGGTTTCTTTGTATGCATTGTTAGTACTCCATGGAATTGTCACTAAGCATAATAAGGACAATCAAATGTGGAATGAATTAATTAAAATCAAAATCATCTAGAGGATAAAATCCCTTGTTTGTAGGACACTAAATGTGGAGGTTTTTTAGGCTTCAACAATCCCACGATAGTTGGGATGCAGTTGGATTATAAGTCTATATAGGAGGTGTCCTTGCTCATAGGAAGATAACGTCAAAATAAGATCTAGAACTATCGCTAGGGTTTTGATATCAGGTTCCTCAGCAAGTAGAAGACCCTCTTGGTGTTGCTGCTGTCTTTGCTGCTTGATCGATGGGGTTCTCACGTACGGTCGATCTTCTTCTTCATGCCAACTCTTGCAATGTTATATGTAAGATATGTGGTTTGTGATCTTTGTTGAAGACTAATCATTCATAGGTCTAACATTTGGTATCAGAGCAAGGTTAGTCTACTTGGATTCAAACTTAATTATCTTAACATTTATACCTATATCACTTCATCCCCACTGTTTGCAGAATAATCTTGAAGAGATTCAATGAAGCAATGGAATTGCACCGATGGGCAATTGCTTGTCAAAACCACATGAAAATGGGTTTCTGATAAACATTGCTACATGAATCAGGTTGCATGAGATTGTAATTCATCTGTCATAACATGCATATATTTCTTTGCAAAGAAGGGAAATTTTGAGGGTTTAATTTGTGGATCTTGCGAATTCGAATGTCATAAAAGGAAATATCTTATCTTTCTGTATTTCCACTAAATGCTTGCATTTACGCATGCCCTGTATATGTGTGTGTGTGTGTGTATTTTGGGTTATTATCTCGACTTCTCGTCAGCATCACCTTCAGAACCTGACACAGACTATACATGTGGAAAAGACTTCAAGAATTGGATTATGTAAATTATGATTTAAAACACATAATATGTCAATATTCTTTTCTAAAGAGAGGAATGTTGTAGTAGTATAATAACACTGGGGCTTAGCCTAGTACTTAAATTATTCACTTTGTTGCTTAGCCTAGTACTATGTGAGTTTGTTATATGAGTAGTGTAGTACTTTGTTTAGTTTGTACTATTGGATAAAATGATAATTTGATTGAGTTCCTTTGGTATGATTTATATTCACTTATTTATTCTATTTCTTTATACTATGTTTCAGGTAGCATTCAAGTCTTTGGTGAATTTTTAAACGAAGAGGTTGCAAATGCTACGATAATGAGTGGAAAAGTTTATACTTAATTTTATTAGTATTAAAGTCTTTATCAATTTTTAAGTTAACATTTTGTTTTGACTAGCTCATAACTTACCAATTGAATCTGTCTCCTTTGACTAGCTAGACTATCTTGGTTGGGAACTCTATCTGTTCCCAATGCCTAGTTTCCAAAGACGAAGTTGAGACAGTTTGGAAACTCTCTCTTTCTCTCCTTTTGTTTTAGTTCCCAAGAAAGTTGATTGGATTGAAGAAAATGGAACAAAAAGAAATGGAAAAAATTGAAATTTGTTGGTGCTTCTGTTGATGTTGAATTTGTAATATATTAAGACCCAAAAACTAGATAAATGGCTAACTTTGATGTAAATTGATAACAGCAAGCCACTAGGTCAAAAAACAGTGAGTCTTACCTTCGAGTTTTTGGGATATCATAATTGATAACCATATTCACTGATCGAATATCCAATCTTCTACTTGCCACATCAATTCTTCATGCATGAAATGTTAGAGACTCATAATTTATCTACTCATAAGCATATGATTTTTATGCAGATTATAGGAAATAATAAAACTGTAAAGGCATAATTTGTGTATATTTTAGTCATTTGATACGTGTATGAGTGTAAAACAATAAAACTGTGAAGGCATAATTTGGGATTTAGGTTTGTATGACAATGATTAGGTATTTCTACATATAGCAGTTCAATAGATTTTCTTTTGCTACATGTGCTTATGTCTAAGCAGATAGAGATAGCAATTAGTGTGGTTCCAGCATTAGGAGCAGTATTTCACTCTCAAATGACTTCGTTTGGAGGTGTTCAAGGAAAAGTGAAATCTTTCAAGTGACAAATTTTTTTGTTATTTGAGGCCTATTTGGTATTTCATGTGTAGTTTGATATTGACCTTAGCTTTGTTCAACTTCTAATACATTTTGACAATATCATTATTTATAAAATTTTGTATTATAGTAAATGCGTAATTTTGTCGATTCTTATATATATACATAGATATATATATATATATATACACACACACATAGATATATATATATATATATATATCTCTATGTATGTATATGTATATGTATATGTATATGAATTAAAAATTAAAATTAAAATAAATGTAAATTACTGTATGCAAAATCAGCAGTAACTGTTGATGCTAGACTTTTTACGATGTACGACGTATGCCGTAATTGCTTTCACAGTATTACGACACTCAACAAGCGCCATACCAAATATAAATTACAGCACGCATGTATTTTGTAATTTTTTTCGTAGTATTACAACATTTCATTAACGATGTATCTAATACCAATTACGACACCCAAGGCACGCCTTAAAGAGCATTTACAATGTGTTTTGCTTAAATTATTCATGGTTACTAGAGAATGTCATATTTGATAAAAACATCTTTTACGACATGGGCTTTTACTGCTTGGGGGCTCATGCCGTGAATAACTGTTTACGATGCTCTTTGTGCGCCGCAAAAGACCAATTATGTTGTAGTGCCCATTCAACGGACTAATCTCGACACTCAAGCAATTTGCAGAATTACTGAGGATACTCGTGAGATCTTGCTCATATTGGTCGACAGGCTACCATTGTTGCTCCAAATAATCTGGGTCTGTCAGCTAGGGTTTAGTTCATTGGTTTGAAGAGCTTTCTTATTTTACTTTTGAGCCGTTTCCGGCCAAACCCCAGTGAGTTAGCCGTTGAAAAATGTACCATTCTCTTCATCTCGTCGAGAAGTATGATTTTTGTTTTTGAATCACTTGATTTCGTTGAGTATTGAAGAAGTTATGAACGTTTAAAATTTACCCAGTTTCCAGCGAGTTTTCCAGTTTTCCCTCGGACCAGTCAACTTTGAGACTATTTTTCGACCATCTCCGGCAACCGTTGGGCTTCCAAATAGGTGTATTCTACACTTTCCTATCTTTATTTTGATATATTATGGGTCGAATTTGGTTAATAAACGATTGAGTTACGAAGCTTTGAAAATTGCCCAAACTTCCGACCAAGAGCTTCAGGACACTTAACAGAGTTTTTAACGGAATGACCAAAATGATGGATGGTGGACAATCTCAGGGACCACTTCTATTGATTTGAAATCTCAAGGACCAAAATGAGGAGTTATGCAAATCTCAGGGACCATTTTTGCAAAAAAAAAAAGTCATTCTTAAATTTACGTGTGTCCCATCAAATTTTTTATCCCTAATATCTGGTAAACACCAAATTATTTTGTAATCGGAATTCAATTCCGCTATTTTATTTCGATTACTCATACATAAATGTGTCCCAAGCGATTCAATTGTGAGTAACCCAAATGAAGGAAATAACGATTAATGGGACCCTACAGAAATCAAAAGCATCATATTATACATAGATTTATACGAAGGAGGAGGATTTTCTTCTCTCCTATTCTCATTCTCTTCCAACCCCTTCTTTCATATATTGTTTTTTGTCTGGGGAGAACAAAATCATTATCTGCTAAAATAATAATAAATCTAACAGTCTTGTCATATGCATCCCCTTTGGCAGCGGATTTTTTTTTTTTTTTTTGTTTTTTTGGAACAAGCAGCGGATTTAATTTTGGTACTTTACATCTCTGCAGCACGGAGTTGGTGAGAGCCCACCAAATCAATCAAACTGAATAAATTATGGAACCGCCATGGCTAGTTAGGTCATGACCTATTCCAAATATTAATTAAGTCATGCAAACGGATACAAAGACCTATTCAGAGATCATGTGACTTCACTGTGGAGAAACTTTCTTCACACCAATGAACCATTCTAATGGCATTGAATATTCAATAGACGTTTTGATACGTGTTTAAAAAATGTGAATAGTTTGTCCAATAAACGCTTGACAAGTGGTAAATTGATGACAAAAAGAATCTCTCCTAAAAAATGACATGCAAATAAAACATCTATAATAACCCATGAAAGTAAAACTAATTAACCAACTTGCTACAATATTGAAACATGGAGGCCCTTAAGATTTCTCATTTCCTTCTTCTATGTGCAATCTGCCCAAATTTTATTGTGCTTTTCAGTGCCTTTCCATGTTTTGCTTTCACTTCATTTGTGTTTGGAGATTCTCTAGTGGACGCAGGAAACAATGACTACATTTTCACACTCTCAAAGGCTGATTCTCCTCCTTATGGCATAGATTTCAAGCCTTCGGGTGGTCGACCAACTGGTCGATTCACAAATGGTCGAACCATATCGGACATTGTAGGTAAATGCACTAGATGTTGATTAATCCCACCAACTTAGCCTCACTTGGTATAACTACTCATTTAAAAGGGTTTTGAAGTTGGAGGTACGGTTACTAGTTTTAGAAATTTCAGTTTTGGTAGGAATATTTCCACAGCTAATTGGTTTTGGTAGCTTTCATACTGTTCACTTATAGCTTAGTTGCTAATAGCCCGTCAACCAAATTTCGGTCATTTAATATAGCGCGGATGATCGTTTGGTTCAGGATCATCGATCAGTCTATTTTATTATTGAAGTTCTGAGCGCAAATTTTATATACGAAGTTGTCGTTTTGATGATCAACTCAACGAGTTTTAATAGTCATCTCTTAAGCCAATAAGACAAAACACTCAGAAGATTAAGTGGACTTAATCATACTGCATGAGTTTTAAATTGGGTCGCATGAGTTTTTGCTACTTATTTCGGTGAGGCACGTGATAATGCAGAAGCCATTGATTACAAGGTTTATTTTTACAGGGCCCAGAAGTTTATTAAAATTGACTTTTAAATTGGTGTTTGTTGACTATCAGTTCATAATTAATTAACCATCTTTAACACTAATTGTAGCTTAATTTGCATGGTGACATCAGGTCAAGCTCTTGGTGCCAAGTCATTTCCTCCACCTTATCTAGCCCCAAACACTAGAGCAAACTCAATCCTCAAAGGAATTAATTATGCATCTGGAGCCTCTGGAATATTGGATGAAACAGGAGTTTTGTTTGTAAGTAATACTTAATTAGCATTAATCACAATATATACCATTTTTAAAAAAATATTCTGAAGTTGTTGTATACAGATTGGAAGAGTCCCACTGCGTGAGCAAGTGAATAATTTTGAGGAAAGCAGATATGACATGGTGCAAATAATGGGAGAGAATAAAACAATGGAATTCTTAAAGAAGGCAATCTTCTCGGTGACAATTGGATCCAATGATGTTCTCAACTATTTCCAACCAACCATGCCATTTTTTGGTGATGACAAGGTCTCTCCTTCCATGTTCCAAGATTTCATGGTCTCTAACTTGACCATACAACTGAAGGTACAGTCTAAAACCAATCACCTAATTGAACCGTTGAAGAATACAGCAATCAAATATCAGATTATTGACAAATTTAAATATGAATTGTATTGAGTAGTTCAACTTTTAGTGACACCAAGATCTTTTTGTGATTAACCACTACACATTCGTAAGGTGCAAATTTAGAAAGTCACTATCCGTCTCTCTAATATAATGACAAAGGCTTAATAAACTACGCCTAAAAACCCTAATTAACCTTAATATTTTGATTTGTGAAGAGACTGCACGAGCTGGGAGCCAGAAAGTTCGTTGTGGTAGGGGTTGGACCCATAGGATGCATACCATTTATTCGTGCCATCCATTTGTTACCAAGTGGACAATGTTTTGCTGAGGTGAATGAATTAATCCAAGGCTACAACACGAAACTTAATGGAGTTTTGGATCAACTTAACCAAAAGCTGGGTCCTGAAGCGATCTTTGTCTATGCAAACTCCTTTGATATCTTCACGAAGATCATAGTAAATTATCATCAATATGGTAGGTTGGTAACTAGGGTTTTAAATACCCTTCCATTCATTTTTAGTTTATGATCAAGGTCATTGATCTATTTTTCTTTTGGTTTTTGAATCTGGTATTGCTAGGGTTTGCGAATGCAAATGGACCATGCTGTGGAGGGTACTTTCCGCCGTTTGTTTGCTTTAAGAGCCGCGATGCAAGCAGAAGCTCTGCATTGTGTGACGATCGATCGAAGTACGTGTTTTGGGATGCATATCATCCTACAGAAGCTGCTAATATGATCATAGCAGAGGGGTTACTTGATGGAGATGAAAATATTAGCTCTCCCATTAACATCCGTGAGCTCTACAACTATAACTCCTAGTGTGAGACATAGTGAAACTGGCCTACTGCAAAATGGTATTAAAAGATTGTAATGCAGGTAGTGAATTGAAGTAAAATATTTATGGAAGATCCTATTGTTCAATCATTGAATGAGTATTGTTCAAACATTGAGTTAAAATAACAATGTATATGACTAATGTGGTGGTCACACCATTGGAATTAATTCACGTCTTAAAATATAAGGAAACGATAATGTTGAAATTTCATAGAATGAGGTGTAGATACACATGTTAAAACATGAATGATTGTGTTAAAGGAAATTGAGATTCCACTATATAACGCCAAGTAGTCAAACTCCTTATAAGCACATTCAAATTCTCTTACTTCTCTGATGTGAGATTCACACTCTCAACAGACCCCTCATATGTTGAGTCATTTAAACCCAAACACACAACACATATTAAGTGATATTAGACTTAATAATATGCTCTAATACCATGAAAGAAATTGAGATTTTACTCTACACATGCGTAAATAATTCTATATAATAGTATGACAATGACACTAAAAACTTCTACTTTAGATAAAATCAATATAAAGAAAACAAGAAGGCTAATTAAGTACCACACCAGAACTTTAAAGGTTGTAGAAAAACAGAAGACGGAAGAATAAGCATCATTTCAATTTGAAAGCTTTCATTTACAAATGTCAACTGTAGCTGGCATCAGTTTTTCTGCCTCCTCTCCCTGCCACTAATTTTGAGGAATAAAATTAAAAATAATCAGCTTTTCTCTGTAACATCTTCCCTAATATTATATTCATCTTCCAGATCAATGAGAGTTTTTCTTATCCAAAACTACTTATCTGTAAGAAATATGACAGGCAATATATGCATATGATCCTTCCATTACAATCTAACTTCTGTTTCCCCAACTACCATCGTCCATCAAATCGTACATAAATGAAAACTAAATAGTCAAACTGCAGGGCCCTGCATACAGACCTTTGGCCTTCACCTGTAGTAATGGAGGGAAAGGGATCCGGAGATAATGTCTTTACATCAAATCGACCTAATTTGAAATTCGGATAGTTGAATTTTAATTCAACGACTACAAATAAGAGATTCTTTAAAAAATTATAATAAATATGGCCGTTAAATTAAAATTTAACAGTTCAGATCTTGAATTAGATAAATTTAGTGAAAAAAAATCTGAAGATGATTCATTTCCGTAATTGAGCTCAATGAGATTCCAAAACCACACTGCAACATAGAAATCAGTGTTTATATATTATAATACACTGGCATCCTTCCTAATGTTTTGGGATAATATGAAAATCAAGATAATTTCCCCATGTTTATTGTTTGGTAAATACAATCCCCTTATTTTATGTTTATGCATTAATAAAACGTTGACTTTTATATGAATTGAAGGCAAAGGGGGGATGTGGATCCCATTCGAATTCAAGTTATGGAGATCCTAGAGATCCTCATATCTTAATTGTTTATCATACATTGTGCGGTCAAAGATCATTTTAAGTTTATATAATTTTAAATTTATTTATTTAAAATTAAACGTAATAGTATTTAACGAAAACTAACAGCACGATGTACAATGAACGACCATGATGTGAAGATCTCTAGGATCCTCACAAAGAGGATCCGGAAAGGATCCTCATCCGGCAAAGGGTATGTAAGGTGTCGGGTATTATGAGATGCCAGTTTCAGGTGCAGTTTATGTAGGTTGTTCGACAAATAAAATTTCATTAGCTTTGGTTGTAGGTCGGGAACTTATTATGAACCTGAAGTTAGAGATTGTAAGTGTGTCACTACTAGTTTCCGCTAGTAAATGGTGTATCTGTGATGAAATTGCGCTATTTAACTTCTAACAAAAAATTTATGACATTGAGTGGAACAGGCTCAACTCAGTATTTTTTTTCTTGCTTATTAAGGACTTTTCTTATGTAAATATATAAGAATGCCAATATAGTTGGAATATGGATTGAATATAAACTGGTTAATTATATTCAATTGAAATGCTTCATAAGTAAAATAGTTGAACATAAAACAAAAAAAAAAATACATCTTGCTCCAAAGAAAATATGTATAAACTGAATTGGAAATTTACAAATAAGCAACTAAAGTTGTAGTGATCAACCCAAGTGTGACAAAGCAAGCATCAGATTGGCCTTTGTGCTGATCGGATTGGACTCCTGCAAGTTTGTTTCTTTGAGAAAACAGAGAGTTCCTAAAAGGGATTCTTCCTAAGGCTAATAAATCGATACCACTGAGAGAAGTGGCAGAGTTAATTCTAAGTTTGAAAGCTTTTTGGGATCAAGGGTTTCTAGTCTAAAGCTTGGAAAAGTTTTGGACAGAGAAAGGGTTTCTGATCTCAAAGTGAGAAGGCTTTTCTTCTTTGAACTTGTTCTGATCGGTTGTTTGATTTGATTTACCCTCGTCTTCATGCCTTGGTTTTCTTTACATGGAGAACATATTTTAGTCTAAAACGGTTGTTTGATTTGATTTACCCTCGTCTTCATGCCTTGGTTTTCTTTACATGGAGAACAAATTTTAGTCTAAAAAACAAGTCACTTACTGAACAATCCACCGCCCGAAATCCACTTGCAATGAAAAGAGCTGCAATTTGATTGATTAAGGGATTTAGCACAAAGTCATCGCCTAAAATATCTTCTCCCCATCCCATCACCGCCCAAAAAAAAGGAAGATTGTTAATAATATTTGGCTATTTAAAAGATGAATAGGAATTTCTACTTAAAATTGCTCATAATTGATTTATAGAACTTCGTATTTATGATCAGAACAGTTTTTATTATAATTATATAATCACTCTATAAAGATTGCAAAGAATGAATGGGCAATTTAATCTCCTCAGGTGAATAGTAACTACATTTAATGAACAGTATTTGCTTTTGCATCTCCACCACTAAATTGAATAGCCCAGGCAATTCGTATTAAAATATTAATATTTTTTATTTTATATAATAATAAAAAATAATTTTATTTGTAATTTCGGATAAGTTTTTAACCAATCTCGTCACGCCACATATTATTATTTGAAAGTACAATTTTTGGTGATAGATTGTGATAAGATTTTTATCCAATTCCGTCACACCACGTGTCGTTACCGGTTTAGAATCGTTGAGACTAGATTTCCGATAAGATTTTTAACCAATCTCGTCGCTCCACATGCCACTGTCGTTTAGAATCTTTGAGAATAAATTTCGATAAGATTTTTAATTTTTTTGGGTGTGTTTTTTAAGTTTATTTAATGTTGTTGTAGGCCTATTCGATTGAATTGTATTTAGGACTATAGAGGGAGAGAGGCTGAGGGTAAAAGAGAGAGAGAAGAGAGAGATTTAATTGTGAGGTGTATTGTATCACCCTATTGTGCCTTTATTTATGGTAGTAGGATAGGTTAAATCTTTACCCTAATAGGATTACAACTTTAATATGATAATTACTAAAGAGAATATTCCAAGATATCCTTACATACACTAGGATTTACACAATCACATTCCTATTCTAAATATGACTGCAACACTCCCCCTTGAGTGTGGAAATACTCAAACACAACATCGCATCAAATCTTCAGCAGATAAGGTAGAGCAGTTGATGAAGTTGACTGCACAATGGACAAATGGGAGTCTCAAATATAAAGAAAGTATGCATTGGTAATAAAACTCATAAAACCTTGCTATGGTAAAACCTAAGGCATGTGAAAACCCATATACTAAGGAGAAAAGTGAGAAGTATGCATAATGTCTAAAACAAACATCAAACAGGACAAAAGTAAGGAACTCAACAGAGTATGATCATCCCAGGATGGGTACCTCATCAAAACCTAGTTAGGTAACAAAAACTCTGTGGGGAAAATGCTCGTAATAATAGGAAAAAGAGTACATAAAGATCAAATGAGTATGCTTCATGATACTCCCCTGGGTTAGACATAACTTCCAAATAAGAGAACTACAAGAAATTCAACTCAGATAATTTACGCATACTGATTCCTTGGACGAGCTTCTATAAAGTAGACTTGGGCAACAACTTGGTAAAGAGATCGACTAGGTTGTCCTGGGAATGGATTTGCTTGACTTCAATGTTCTGATGATGTTGTTGCTGTTGAGAATAAAAGAACTTCGGCGTTATGTGCTTGGTGTTGTCTCTCTTGATGTATCACATCTTTAACTGCTCGATACATGCTGCATTGTCTTCAAAGATCATTGTAGGAAGGTCAACGACGGTAGTAAGACCACTAGTGCTTCGAATATATTCCATAACTGCTCTCAACCAAAAGCATTCACGCAATGCTTCATCCAAGGCGAGGATCTCAGCATAGTTCGAAGAAGTCTCAACTAGCATTTGCTTGGTAGACCTCCAAGATATAATGGTGTCTCCAACGGTAAAGACATAGCTCGTTTGAGAACGTGCCTTATGTGGGTCAGACAGATATCCCGCATCTGCGTAACCAACGAGGCGAAAATCAACATGAGGACCAAGGGGGTGGTGGCTCCTCTTGAGGATTCACGGGTGTAAAACAAACCCAAATCCGTCATACCCTTGAGGTAGATAAAAATATTTTTAGCACCATTCCAGTGTCTGCGTGTAGGCCCATTGCTGTATCTAGCCAAAAGATTAACAACGGAAGAGATGTCAAGTTTAGTGCATTGAGCCAAGTACAATAAAGCACCAATTGCACTTAGGTATGGAACTTCAGGCTCCAAAATCTCTTCCTCATCCTCCTTGGGACAAAAAGGATCTCGTTTAGCATATAGAGTCCGAACGACCATAATAGTACTTGAAAGTTTCGATTTATCCTCATTAAAACGTTGCAACATATTTTGGGTATAGTTTGATTGATGTACTAGGATTCCATCTGAACAATGCTCGATCTCTAGGCCGAGACAATATTGATTTTTTCCAAGATCTTTTATCTCAAATTTTGATTTCAAGTGAACAATAATTTCCTCAAACTCTGCGAGAGTTCCGATGAGGTTTGTCTCGTCGACATAAACTGCAACAAACGCAAATTCAGAATGTGACTTCTTTATGAACATACATGGGCATAGTTCCTTGTTCATATAACCCTGACTTGTCAAATATTCACTCAGACAGTTATACCACATCCGCCTGGATTGTTTCAATCCATAGAGTGATCTCCTCAATCTAATAGAGAGAGTGTTCTGTAGTCTAGAACTATTTGAAGCAGTCAATGGAAGTCATTCTGGAACTTTCATGTAGATTTCCGTATCTAAATCCCTGCAGAGATATGCGGTTACCACGTCCATAAGTTGTATATTTAGTTTTTCAGAAACTACCAGATTGATAAGGTAACAAAACGTTATGATGTCTATTAGGCGGGAATACATATCCTTGTAATCAATCTCAAGGCGTTAAGAGAAGCCTTGCACTACGAACCGTTCCTTGTACAGCACTTACTCATTCTTCTATTACACTTCCTTACGTAAACCCACTTGTAGCCCATGGGCTTCACATGTCGTGGATAGGGGTGGGCACAGGCCGGCCTGGGCCCAAATTTAGAGGAACCGGACCCTTCCCGTGGTAAATAGTAATGGGGCGGGCTAAGCTGGGTAATGAGATTTTAGAATTAGGAGCCGAACCTAACCCGACTCGTTTGGAACGAGCCGGGTCCATGGGTCCAATATCATTTTTTTTTCTTTTAGCCATAGAAGGGACGACCTCGTTGAGGTCGTCTTCCCCATCACATACGAGAATAAGCAGCACAGCTGCACAACAAGCAATATATCAAAGCACACCCAGATGCAAAAACAACAAATCAAACCCCTTTGATCATGCACACAGACAAAACCAACCAAATAATGATCAAAACATCAAAATTGAAAAGAAACAGCAATCAACACATAAACAGCAAAAAAAAAAAAAAAAAAAAAAAAAAAAAAAAAAAAAAAAAAAAAA
>JADOBS010303125.1:0-16796 GCA_015708375.1 Cydonia oblonga
AGACAAGTTATGAACAAATAAAACGTTGCGACGTTTGAGGTGATATTGAAGTTCTTTAGTATTTTTTTTTTTTTTTTGTATATTTTTAGTAAAAATGTAAGCGAATTTTATAAAAACACTTGAAATACTTTTTGTAAAATGAATAGAACTGATGTTTCTTCCAAAATACATTTCAAGGGCTTTTAAATTCAAAAACGTTTACGTAAAAGTAATTGGAATTAAAAAAGAAATTGAACTTAGATTACGGAATACTTGATCTTTACCAAATATAAAAGAATCCAACATTTGGTGGGACCCACACAAATTTAAGAATCCAAAACTCCAAAACTTGGGGAACTTGCAATTTGGTGGTACTTGACTTTTAGGTTATTGGAGAGTGGATTTTCTTCTCCATTATACTCTATTTTTTTTCTAAAATTTCACTATTCCCTTCGTTAACCCAACACCACCAACCGCTGCCCAGCAGAACCTTCCCTCTCCTATCCCACTCCTTATCCTCAAGCCAACCTTCCCTAACACACCTCCATCTTCTTTTCCTACTCCGATTTCAGGAAATTTTACAAACAATTTCAACAGAAATCTGATTTTGACTCCACTCTAATCCAACTCCTCATCAATTCGATTTCTATCATTCAGATTACGAATTAGTAACGAACCATAAAATTTTGAGAAAAAATAAACATGTAAGGCTAAAATCTCTACAGCAAACCTCCATTCAATATGCATTTCAACATTTGTTTATTCGACTAGCTAATTTACTAGCATTTCTGGAAGCACTGCGAGTAAATGTTTATTGCTTTTTCTTTTTAACCCTCTGATACATTTTCTTTTAATAAAACGCAATTAAATTTTTTATTTGAATAAATCAAAGAAGAATTAAGAAACAAAAATAAACAAAAGTGTGCAAAACCATGTGTGCAGGGCAACTTCTGAGTTGTTTTCATAATTTTGGGGTTTAAAGTCTCATAGTGACTTCTCACCATCATCCTAAGGGTACATGATATATTAGGTGACTTATTCACGATTAACATTAAATTATTAAGAGTGAAAAGAAAATCAAGTGCCACAAAATAAATGTAATGCGGGCTCATCTGTGACGAGTAGGTGCGAAGATAGAAGTTAGTTCATCATGGGCACAACTAAGTAAGTAGCGATGGATGCGAGACTATTTCTGTTGTATCCCAACAATAGCTCACGCAATACCAAAATCATTTTCTAGTTTTTTCAATAAGGCATTTCGTCGAACATTTGGTTGACCTTTACTGTTTTATGCCTTTTCTACATCCCCATTCTTTAATGCTCTTTTAAATTGTCTTTAGATCAATGTTGTTATCGTGAATAAAACAAGGAGTTAAATCATACATGTATAGAACCAGTAGCTCAACTTTATAAGACGAGTAGGATTAGAGGAAACGATAACCCAGTTTGTAAACTACAAAATACATTACAGGAAGCAGCAACGATAGAAGAGTCAGAAGAGCAACCTTTTATAGTCGAAATTGGAACTTGTAAAATTTCTTTTCACTTCCTCCCCGTTCAAAGAGTTAGAAATAGGACTTCACTTCTAAAGGGCGATCGGCCTCATCACATAGCTTTCTTTCCATCTTACTGTGACTTCGATTGATAATGTACATTTTCTGTATAAATTTTGCGCAACTCGCAGAAACCCCGACAGAAGAAACAGCTTAGAATGAATTAGTGTTTCATGGTTCTCAAAACAAACAAAAGAACTTGCATAAGTCAGTACATGTGCTTTCTCAATGCGCAACGTAACTATAACTCGCAAGGATTAGTGATTCAGTTCCGGAGAAATGCCACAGTGGCAACGCGCGATCCAACAGATCCACCAAATGTGAATGTTGGATATGTGCGGACATGACTAAGGTATTGAAACTTAGGAGGATCTCTGCTTGTTTGGTGTTCCTGGATGACACTTCTTTGATTGAAACTTTCCACTTCTTGAACCAATTCATCCTTTGTGTTGTTACATGATGTGATCACCTACAAAGGTGTTCCCCAAAGCAATGAAACATCAGGTAGCGTCGAACGAAACCAAAACTTCTTAAAGAGAAAAGAAAGAGTGCATGATTCTGGTACGTGCCATAAGCAATTTCAAATAATTAAAAGTGCTTCTCATATCATATGGCAGAAAACAAAACCAAAGCACTTTCAAAGTGAACATGCTGGAAGGGCTATGGTTCATAACGACATACGTTATCTATACTCTTCCTTTTAGCACTTGAAAGCACGCCCTAAATGAAGGTAAGTGCAGTTTTAAGTAACAAGTATTAACCAAAGTGAAGATGCTTACTACTAATCCACCAGGAGCCACCAATTTTGAAACGGAATCCCAATACATTACCCTGTATAACAAAAACACAAATTCACAGTTTCACACTCTAGTTTCCTTCTATTCGATAACCACAAGTGATTAAATAGGCTAAACAAATCATTCATACAGACACGGAGGAATTATCAATCAGAAAATAGATAAAGAGTTGCAGACTATGCTGGCTTTTACCTTTTGATAGAACCGTCTGGATGCAATCCAATGGCATCCAAGGTTCCTTTGTCCACAACTAGTTTGAACTGCCTGTCCAACTTGGTCTCTAGAATATCATCAACCTGAAAAATAGTGGCACACAATTCATTTAAAATTATTGGGAAAGAATGTATTAAAAAAATAGTTTAATAATGAGCTAGATTCAGACGACATTAAAGCTAAGAAGAGAAATTTCATTGAACGGAAATGTACAAACGTCCAAGAGGATAATTGAAGACAGCAGGTTATAATCTGATATTTTTTGTCTGAATTCTAGACACACCAGAAAACGTTTGCCAAAAGAAAGGCATACCAAAAAATTAATGTTTGGCAATCCATCACGATCAGCAAGGCTGCGAGCGAGATCAATCGCCCCTTCACTATAATCAGTTCCTGTTAAATCAGAAAACCTGAACCCAAAACACCAGACTTTCATTCATTAAGGTCTCTGATGTGACAATTTAGAAAAACAACGGAATTCAAGTCATTAACTAAAATTTCATGAAATCATGGACTGAATTTTTATTTACAACACTCCCAGCCCTTCTTCACAACCATCCAACAAGGAAGTAAAAATAAATCAAAGGACAAAAAAGGACATTTATCAGGCATAGTTTTTGGAATGATATTCTTTTGGGGTGAACTGGGGACCAAAGATAAACATAAATTACATAGGAATGATCCTAGGGCCTAGGCCAAACCATAAAATTGACATCAGCAACTAAAATAGTTTCAATTGAAGCCGGTTGGCTGAAGAGGAGGTCCTTCTTATAGAATAATTAATTATTTTTTATTAAAAAAATTGAAGAAAGAAGGTTTTTGAGAGTTTTAGATTAAATATTGGAAGGTCCTTCCAAAAAATTTCATTGATTTTAGCTAGTCCGTTAGGTTTAGCACAAACGTGTTGAACACAAATAAAAAGGCTAAATGTACATTTCCAACAATCATGCCCTCTTCAAGACAGGATTGATTCTTGGAGGATGAAACATGACAAAATAGTGAAATACCCAACCATAAGGGTAAAGGAAGCATCATCTAACAGCGGCAAATGTGTCGTATGTGCAGTGGTAACAGTGATTGCACTCGAAAGTATGTAGGTTAGTGAAACTTGATAACAGTGTTGATTCGATTATCAAGGACTGGATTATGATAAGAAAGTCTAAAACATTATAAAAATAAGGCCCATGTAATACATGCAATCTCATAATAATAAAATAACTAGCATAATCAGAAGTCAATAACAAGAATAATAATTATATTAATAAAATCAAGTTCATTATTAACCTATTAATTTAAACCCTAACCTAAATCGTTCTGAATAAATTAAGGGGTAATTAGATTGAGGTCACAACATATTTTCAATTCAAAGATTGAGTCTGTCAATATTTTGTGCTTTTAATGAGAGGTAAATTAAGAGACATTTTAGCAAGTGGAATTGAGCTGGAAATGAAACTTGTAATTATTGATCTTAGCTGAAGAGGAAAATTGTTTCTAGTAACCTATGTTAGAAAATGAAATGTCCATCGACCATAACTGAAAATATGAAATTACTTATTGGCCTACACCAAATTTCCTACTAAATAATTATAATTAAAGTTCATTTAAACGTAAGTAGTTTTTAATCCTGCATGTATCCTAAAATAAGTGGAACTTTTTTTTTGGTGCATCACTCATTGCATGCTCTTTAAGACCAAGCCACAGAACCGATTACTCTTTTCTTCTAAGGAACAGGAACATAATATCATTAAAAAAGAACCGAACAATAGAGAGGACCAAGTTGTCAACTGAACTAGCTACAAGATGCTAGCTAAACATTTCAACAAAGACTGCAAAACATAGCTAAGAAGCAAAGATATATGGCAGCAGACCAATTAAAAAATTACTGTACAGCAGAGTTCCAGCAATACAATATAGCTCAAAAAGAACTATTCCCAAATTCTGGAAATACCGCCGTACTGACGCCCGAAAAGAGCCCAAAAATGATCTCCTACTGCCGAGAAGATCCACCTCTTCTTTCCCTTGCTCCCTCAACATTAAAAAAACACTTCTATTCTTTAATATCCATACCATCCATAAGATTTCCATTCCATGACAGCACATCTCCCTAGCATCATGCCCATCTTTTTCCATAAAAACACTTAAACCTCTCACAGAATAACGCAACACAAGAAGCTAGAGTAATTTGAACAATAAATTGTTCTATAAGACAGCCAATGACTCTGTTAGCTCCTCCTCCTGATCATTCAAGTTTCTACATTTAAATCCGAAAACTTATTATACACTGCAAAGAAATATTTAAGCACATATACACTTCCATCAAATTTGTTACCGATTTATCTTAGATAGTTCACTTTCTTCACTGCTACATCATTCTATTAAATCTAAATGCACAATTCACTTTAACCAAGTAGCGTATAAATACTGAGACTCTCATCTGTGGGCAACTTGTTGACCTTAAAATGAGACCAGCGGAAGCCTTATGGTCTCTAATCTAGACATTCCAATCTGATATATGATTCACCTAGTTTGCATTTTATTTGCTTCCATACAGGAATGTCAATCTAATTCAGCATAGAATACCAGATAAAGTTGAAGAATAAAAGAATACCCCTGCTTGGAAAGTGCTTGAAGAAGCAATCCATTGCCAGTCCCGATGTCAAGTACACTCCAGCCTGAAAGATACTTATCACCTTGTTCCACAAGATCAGACTTATTATTATCATGATTTGGTGTGCGACCTTGAGAAATATCAATGCATAAGCTTTTGGTCCAAGAGGAGACAACTTCCATGACATTAGCTCCAAACCTACATAAACAGAGGACTGAAACCATCAAAGGCTCCACATCTTACAGTACCTACTCACTTTAACACGAAGGGAAACTAAATACAAATCCCTCACTAATGTGGAATTATAAAAGTAAGGATTAAAGGTTAACAAACTCTGGTAAATCACGACAAAATTGATTTGCACAACTGATAATATTTTAACATCGACTCCTTTTCATTTTATATAGTTGATATGTAAAGGATATCAATCTTGTTAACACCTTTTTCTTCAATCTCCCCTCACTATTATGAATATCTTTTTCCTAAGGCTCTTTGAAAGTAGCAGTAAATGCATATCATGTAGCTAATTAGTATGTTACTAAAAATTAACTCATGTGATCTTCACATGACAGTGTTTAGATAATTTTTAACAGTTTTGGTATTGTGGTTGTTAGCTAGTTAGCTTCAGTTTGCTTAAATATATAAGCTAATAATAATTCCTCTGTAATACCAGAGTTTATCAGATTCATTTTAATTTCTCAGACAATACTGAAGCTTTCTCTCTATAATCTCTCGCTCGCCCTTCAAGATTTTTCTTCGATTCAGGGTATTTCGGGACATTTCTTTGATGTTAGCACTTGGCTGTTTTCTGCTGTGCCCCAAAGCCACAACAAATGAATTGTTAGTTAATTTGCAAGGTTGCGGAAAGCTTACCAAACTTCACCGTTATGACCATGTTCCCGAAAATTCGCCAACTCGTCGGCATATGCAGCATCCCAGTAACTCTGAAGACCTAGCATTGATGTCACTCCTTCAGCATCTGGTTCCTCCTTGTCAGAACTGCAAATACCACCATATCAAAAGAAAGAAAATTTCTTCCTAAACTAATAGCCTATGAATTCTTCCTCTAAATTCAGAATTGCAAAAGCATAAATACAACAAGCTATGCAAAAACTTAGTCTTAATAACTTAATTTTGCACTAATTAATTAATTAGTTAATATTTCATTTACAAAAAATTTCCTGGAAACCAAACAGGAAGTGGAGGGGATGCAAACCTGTACTCGGAGGGGGCGCGAAGGTTAGCAGCAGAAAGGTCCTCGGCGGCATCGGCGTGGCGCTGGTCGTCGTCGAGAGTGCTTCCGTAGTCACTCTTGATGGACCATGAGTCGGCGGCGATGGAGCGGTCGTCGTCGGAGACGAGATCAGGCGGTGCTGCTCGCTGCGATATCTCCGAGTCATCTGGCCCCAACCGGAATCCTGCCATTGCTGAACTAACTATTGGATGTTTGAGGGAAGGAGGGAGAGGGAGATGGACTGTCTGACTGATAGAAAAGTGGGGATTCGTCGAATCGACGTGATCAAACGTGGAGTGTTACTGAAGTAGTGGACTTTTTTTGGATTTGGGTTTTGGATCTTGGATTTGGACAACCTAAAATTGGATCAGTGCACCCTCTAGATTCGGTTAAGTCTCGTCATTATTCCATCTCCAACCGAAATGACTAAATATAAACGCGTCTAAATTTATGGTTTTGTAAAAATAAAAAAATTTAATGAAATGTTAGACCATATTCATATACGACTTCAATCGAAAGAGCTAAATATAGTCCCTTAAACATTTATTAGTTTTAAGTTCGACTTTGGACAAGCTTGATATCTGCTAAATAATTATTATACAAAATCCCCCTCAATAAGTACTAGTTTGGTACTAAGGTGCTTTTATAAAAAGTAGGTATCAAAAAGAGTTGAGCTCAAAATGGTGTTTGGTAAATACTTTAAAACAGCTTATTTTCATATTTTTGGGTGAAAAAAAAGCTGAAAACGTGAAGCAGCAAAAATGATCTTATTCTCACAGCACAATAGAAGCAGTTTTTTTTTTTTAAAGCACAGCAATACCAAACCAGCCCTAATTCTCATATGCTTTCTGGTTGTGAATTCGTGTGAGGGATTTGTATTTCCGTGGGTTTTTGAGGTGCATGCTCATCTTCCACTCAGCTATTAAGAAACCTACAAAGCTCCGATGTTGCTGCATCACTACTGCAGAATGTTTTCTGATGTTTGGACCTACATTTTGAACTTACGAAAACATATAATTCATCTATTTACAATAACAGTTTACCCAACATTACAATTTACAAAGAAATTATTGCTGGCATGACACACCCCAACCCAAAATGTCCATCTAGACTCCAAATCGAGTTGTGTTGGTCGACACCCAGAAGGTGACGAAGCCATAAAGTGTAGTGAGGTTGAAAATATGAATAAATTTACATTTAAAAGTGCCTAAATATAATAATGCATCATGTGTGCCAACCCAGTACAAGAAAAAAACAAAAAAAAACTCAAACCTTTGACCCGTTGACCCGATTTGGCCCATTTCCAAAAATGGATCTGAAATATTCCTGGAATGTTTTTAGAATATTCTTTGGAATATTTCTTGTGTTGACTTTTACGAAATTTTCTCGGAAACCCTCCTAGTCTAATTTAGACGCCCCGAGTCCGTTTTTGACATTCATTTAATGAAATTCCGAAGTTTTAACGTAGTTGATTGCCTCGGCAACACGGTTGACTTTTTAGGGTTGACCGTTGACTTTTTATGAAAATTACCCAAGACCCTTCTTAAGGTATTTCAACGCCCTGATTCCAAATCCGCACAACATTTTTCTAAATTTAATTGTTTTAATTGAGTTTTAGTAATGGGTCCCAATATTATGCTTAGGTAAGATTACTAACGGAGACTCCGGCTTTTTTGAAAGGATGTGACATCGCAAGTATCTGTGAGTGGCTTTTTTCTTATATATATGTTTAATTTCCATATATACATCTAATAACGAATTTTCTATGTGATGCCATAATTAAATTAGCGTTTATAAGAAATGTCGTAATAATAAGAATTAGGAAATCCTTATCATCCTACGGGATGCACAGGTAAGCATACTATACTGGAATGCCTTAATTATATTTATAACTAGAGTTATTTAATTACTGTGGCATGATCATATTTAGGCTATTTGCTTATCATGTGCGACACTGGTGTTAGTACTTACTCGGGTTAGGGCCATGCTTCACTTGTATGTTCATATCGCGCCACATCCTCACTTTGGATCCATTGTAGGTGCCAGTCCAGTCCTAGATAGCAACTATAGGCAATTAGGACTCGTATGTGATGCGTAGATCATTATTGCACCCAGTCTCATTCAAGTCAGAATATTTTTGCATGAACTCGTGTGTCAGCATATGTTGATGAGCAATTGATATGATATGTTTGTTATGCAAGATTATGTGATTATTGGATGTTAAGTGTTTATTCACTAAATATTGTGACGTATTGAATTCTTGAGATATTGTAGGCTACGGTAAGTATTTTCATACTATACGTAGTATGTTTATTTTGGAAACTATGTTTGTTTTACAGCGAGTGGTTATTATGTTTTTGAAAAGGTTTTTACAAAGCTGTATTTTTAGGCCCACTCACCTTTGTTTTTATTGCCCCTTCAGGTTTTAGTTGCTGAGTTTTTGTATCGATGAATATTCTTGGCAAATCTAGGTATTGGAGATTACCTTCGAGGGTATAATTCTCACCCTATATGTACTTTACTTATGTTCTAGATCACGTGTGAATTGGGTTCAATCATGCTCACTTGCACACTCTTATATTTAGACATTTTTAGGTTTAAATTTACTCACATTTTCCACCTCACTACACTTTATGGCTTCATCACCTTCCGGGTGTTAGCTAGCACAACTTGATTCAAAGTCCAGGTGAACATTATAGGTCGAGGTGTGTCATGGCACCTCTAACCATCCTCGAACTTTTTTTTCAAAACGAGAAGCTGAACATGGTGAAGTCAAAGTAGATATTGTAACAAGTACCAGATAAGAGTTTGCAGATGAATCTGAATGACAAAATGAGAAAAAGAATGGGATTTTAGGGATTACTGAGATTGAAAATCCTAATTTGGTAAAGTCAAGGATAGTGAAAGCTCGAGACATTGATATTGGACGACAAGTGGTGGCGTGGGCTGGGTTAGGGGTGGTCAGGTCAGAGTGTGCCTTGGATGGTTGAATGGTCGTGAGAGGGGAAAAGAGATGAAGATGTGAATGAGAATCTTGTAATATTTGAGATAAGGAGGATATTATAACGAGCAAAAATCCATTATGGATTCCTAACAACCCGAAATCATAATACCACCTAAAATTAGGTAATCTAATTCCTCCAAATTTTGGAATTTGATTCCATAATTTGGGTTGGTCCCACAACGTTTTTGATTCCCCAATATTGGGCAAACATCAGGATATCTCGTAATCGGATATCAATTCTGCCTTTTGATTCTAATTACAGTTATGTAATGGGCCCTTAGTATTTTTTTAGGGGCATGAGAAAGTTTTGCATAAAGTGAGGTTTCGCATAGAGCGGTTAAGTTGTTTTTTTTAGTTAAAGAGTCTCTTCTTGTTGCACATTGTCCAATATTTATAGCAGTGAAACATTTGAATTCGCTTGATGAGCAAATGACAAAGCTCATCTTGATATTGTCATATATTTTCACTTTGATCCAATGAAAGACCATGTGATGGTGTCTAAGCCATGCTTCCTATTCCAATCAGGTGACTTCCTTATTCATGTTGTTTGTCCAAATGCATCCATGCAATGATAAAGCAAATTACAATTCAATTGCATTACTACCTCTGGCCATTATCCCATGTTTTTTTTTTATATTTCATCTTTGACCAACATGTGGTCGTGATCACATCACCAATCTTTGCATAATAATCCATCCTGACCACACAGTTAGAATTGACACACCACAACCCAAAAATCAGGGCGTACTGACCGTCACTTGAGCGTGACGTAACCATAAGCACAGTGCGGAAGCAATAAAGATAAAGAGAATTATGAATAAATAAAAACCGAACTACAAACAGTACTAGCAAGATAAGGTGCTAGAATAAGTTTAAGTGTGAAATACACATAACCAGAGCATAATAAGTCTAAGTGCAGTCAAGCAGTACGAATACTGGATTACAACACCTAAAGGTGTAACCTACATAAGAAAGGGTGTCTGTCAGAACTTCCGTTGAATCCTCGTAATCCACCTGCTAGCAATCTTACCTAAAACTTGGAAGGGCGCAAAACAAAGTTGTGAGTGGGCAAAAACAAATCTTTTCAAAATCATTTCATTTCTCAAAGCATTCTAACCCCTCGCTGTAAAACCTGTATACTTTTCCAGAAAATAATATATAAACATATACTCATAAATGCATCTCAAAACCGTCATCAGCATAATATCATGAAAAGAATGCCATGCCAAAAACTTATGATAACAGAATGGTAAAACAGGTGATATATCTCATGCAATATAACATTTCAGCCGAGTGGTCTTCCCGGATGAATCTAGAGCTAATAGTAAATCTCAACATATCACATCATCTCATCAATATATATCATATCATAGCTTGCACAAGAGTCGGAACCACCTATAGTGGTCTGTACGACAAGCTTGAGTGTAATATAAATATGCTCTAGTGCTACGATCATGTGAAGACTGTGTGAATAATCGCGGGTCACCTACGAGGCGGAACCACCTATAGTGGTATGTACGACAAGCCTGTGCACCTAACTTGGGTCCAAGGAGAGCATATGGTGCGGGAGGTGAACATCACGTGAATGACTGTGCCCTAACTATGGCAGGAGCACTAACACTGGGGTGCAGGTTTATGAGCTCTCAACATATTTCACGTAATCACAATTTCCACATAAACCATCTATAACTCACATGTTATTTACCTGTGCATCTGCAACACCATTTACCATTATATGCAATTATTAATGCATGAATAAAATGAATAGATATTTGCAAGGCATTTCAAAACTCAATTTCAATCAATTTCGTTTTCTGGGAAAAACGTCAAGTATATAGGTATATATAAAACCAAAAGCCCACTCACTGGTAAGTTGAAGGGTCGTAGCTCCCGAGCCTTGATTGATGGTGCTTATCCTCTGGATAGGTCTCACCCATATGCAAAATAACTAAATAAACGTTATTTAAAGCACATAGACAAAACTAGCTAGTAACTTCTCATACAATGCTCAAATGGGGTAAATAAATATACCACCATGATCTATACAACCTCACGAACATCCCCAAATTTTTAGAATAATTTTCCGACCCCGCACGCGCCGGCAAGTGCAAGGCAAAACGTGCCTCCACGCACGGCTAACCCTGACGGATTCCTAACAGACGTTAGGAATATTTCATCGAATATTCCATTAGAGCCTTAATAAAAATTAACGGCGTCACCTTACGACATTAGAATATTCCGTCAGACTTGACGGAATATTCGATCTTCTTCCTCCTTCAGCTCCGGTGACCGTCGCCATTGTCGGAAAACTGGGAATTTTTCAAATTGTTGTATCTTCTTCGTTTCTTAAGAAAAATGCATGAAACTTGAACCAAATTAAAGCTTAGGACGAGTAGAACACAACCATACATGTTTTAAGTTCCAAAATCACGGGACCTTGCCATGGGAAGCTCGATAATTCGGCCAAACCTTGTAACTCGCAAATCTCCACTTCTCGACGTCCAAATCGATTGGTTTTTCTTCTCCGAGCTTTGTGAGGACAATCTAAAGCTTCTTATGTCCTAGAAAACTCCTAAAAACCTCACAATAATTAGTGCATGAACAGTGCATCAAACGACATTCGTGGTTCCTCGTGAAAATGAAGGTTCCAAGTCCTAAGAATAACATATATGAACTCAGAAGCTTGTAGGGAGTTCAAATCTTACCTTCTTGTCGTTGATCTGTGCCTGAATGAGAGGGTTTGATATTTGTTCGTACACTTGTACGGACGTTGTAGAAAAATCGAAAGGGAAATGAGAGAAAGAAGGTCAATGGCAGTGCGGGGGTGTATGTGTGGTCCGTGTGTATGTGGTCCGACCAACCAAACAAAACAAACACAAGTTCTTTTTAGTTCTCTTAGTTCCAAAAACTTAGGGAAATTTAGAATTGGTCCAACAACATAACCAAACCACATAACCACACAAAATGTTCAAGGGTATTTAGGTCTTTTCTTGTTGTCGATAAATATAACTCCAGGACGGGCTGTAACAAGAATATCCTTGAATAATGAGAAGGATCATTGCCAATCTCTGCATGCAATCCCATTCTAGAATTTTATCTTTTTGTTCTTATATGTGAAAGGTGCAAAAAATTAGCACGATCAATCCTTATTTTCTGACTAACAAATAAAATCCTTATCCAAAGGATAATTAAATAATCAACAATGGATAATGCTTGGCATGCATGGTGTCTGTATAGATTCAAATCAATCTAATTACTCGGCTACTGAAAAAACTTAGCAAGAATATCATGGAGTCCATCTTCTTGTTGAACAACTTTTCTTGGTTTTATCCTTATTTCGAAGCTCATACCAAGATAATTACTATAATAATTAAGATTGGTAGCAATATCTGGAAAGAAAAAAATGTAATTCGTCCAATTGCCTTAACTAAATGGGTCGATGGTGCAAAATTGGGTCCAAACATTGATTTGGCCAAAGTGTGACTTTCAGGGCCAAACAAAATGTAAGAAATTGTCATAATTCAAGTAAAGAGAAGGTAATTAAAGAATTATTTGACCAAAAAGAAAAGAAAATACATCTTTGACATTGAAGCCTTAGTAATCAACATTGTTTTAGCAACTTATAATCAATGAAATTTTGTGTGCTCTTAGTAATCAACAAGATTTTGACAAGTTAATCCCTCACCATTCCTTCTACCTTCATAGTTTGAACAATTTGTTTAGCATTGGTGCCATAAAAGCACACTTACAGAGTTCCATATGCTGGAATTTAGATTGCATCTTAGAGGTTTGTCCATCAATTACTTCATTGTCCACCACATCTAAAACAAGTAATTGTTTTAGGCCACATTTATGACTATTAACCCACTTATCAGTCAAAACCAGAACTCACCATTTTCCCTCGTGTTGGATTTCCTCATAAGTAGGTTTCTTAATGGAAAATACCAATTTGAGACACAGTGTGGGGTTTTGTGCATCAATAATGAACTGTGGTCTAGTAGTTATAGGTGGCTTAGATTAGCCAACCTTGAGCTCAATGAACTTAGTGTCTAATTGCACAATGATAACAATTGCCTCATAAATATTTGCAGCCTAAATAATTTCACAGAATAATCCAATTCATGTTTTAAACCTTAAAAAAACAACTCTTCAACAAAATATGATCAACATCACTAGTCCTATTTGCTAATTTGCGAACTTCTGCAGTATTATCCCTTAAAGAATATGTTTGGCATAATTTGAACAAAGCTTCAACATTGTCCTCAAACTCTGAAGGTCCAAACTTTCTACAAAAGGCTTTCGTAACATCCTTTCAACGAATATTTGTTTGGATACAAACATTTAGCAGAACCATTGAATATAATACTTGGGCTAAGGGTCAAGCTAGTAATTTTGCTTACATCTCCCCCGCCCGGAGCCCAGGTATCATATACACCCCCAAAATAAAATGCCTTTAATGCTAGAAGAAAAGCACCTATACCTAACAAGATTAAATGAACACCCAAAATATAGTCATTTTATTTTTATCTTTCCATACATAACCGAAGTGCCTCACCTTCAAGAGGGAAATATGCGGTGACGACCTTTTGAAGAGCTAGTGTATTGTAAAAGAAGAAGAACTGCTCGGATCAGGCACTTAGGGTGTTGGATCTGATCGATCTCACAAAGATTGGGGCCAACAGAGACAGGAGGATCAAAGAGACCTTCCCTGCAAGTTTGATGTCAAGAGCATTGGAGACAACGTATTTGATCATCATCAGTAACGCGCCATGGAAGCCTCCAAGGAATCCATTACAGTGAATCTAGTATTGGCGGTGTAGTAGAGCATACATGGAAGGGAGACCAAGATCAATGGATGATCCCCACAATAAGATCCAAACTTGAGTCTAATTCAATATTGACCTTTACAATAATGGAGGTAGAGACAAGGAAGGAGATGATAAAAACATAAATGAATAAAATATTCTTTTGATTCAATCTGACTTTACAAGAGAGAGAAAGGCATATAGTATCTTATTTTTGAGATGTAAAAAATCCCATGAGGACTATTTTGACAAAAAAAATGGTGATTTTCTAATTCCAAAGGAGATGCCAAAATCCTATATAGATTGACATTCTCCATTTTGTGGCCAAATTTGAAAGCAAAGTCAAATTTAGTTTTGTTCTAATTTAATGTTGGCCCACATATTTCTTTATTTCTTTTCACTTAATGATTATTTTATTATTATATTCTGACCCACCTAATTTTATAGATAACCAAAAGGTATTTTAATTTGAGAAAAAAAAGGCAGGCTCTCTAGGTTTTCTCTCGAACCCTAGAGAGCGGCTGACGACAAACGGAAATCCTAGGATTTTGTTGAAGTTTTTGGCTGATGTTTCAGTGTGGTGGCGAAGGGAGGGTTCGACCTTCTTACGAATTCTGGTTAATTCATACATAACCGAAGTGCCTCACCCTCAAGATGGAAAGATACGGTGACGACCTTTTGAAGAGCTAGTGTACTGTAGAAGAAGAAGAACTGCTCGGACCAGGCACTTAGGGTGCTGGATCTGATCGATCTCACAAAGATTGGGGCCAACAAAGACAGGAGGATCAGAGAGACCTTCCCTGCAAGTTTGATGTCGAGAGCATTGGAGACAACGAATTTGATCATCATCAATAACGTACCATGGAAACCTTCAAGGAATCCATCACAGTGAATCTAATATTGGCGGTGTAGTGGAGCATACATGGAAGGGAGACCAGGATCACTGGATGATCCCCACGATAAGATCCAAACTTGAGTCTAATTCAACATTGACCCTTACAATAATGGAGGTAGAGACAAGGAAGGAGATGATAAAAACATAAATGAATAAAATATTCCTTTGATTCAATCTGACTTTACAAGAGAGAGAAAGACATAGAGTATCTCATTTTTTAGATGTAAAAAATCCCACGAGGACTATTTTGACAAAAAAAAAATGGTGATTTTCTAATTCCAAAGGAGATGCCAAAATCCTACATAAATTGACATTCTCCATTTTGCTGCCAAATTTGAAAGCAATGTCAAATTTAGTTTTGTTTTAATTTAATGTTGGCCCACATATTTCTTTATTTCTTTTCACTTAATGATTATTTTATTCTTATATTCTGACCCACCTAATTTTATAGATAACCGAAAGGTATTTTAATTTGAGGAAAAAAGGCTGGCTCTCTAGGTTTTCTCCCGAACCCTAGGAGAGCGGCTGACGACGAACAGAAATCCTAGGATTTTGTTGAAGTTTTTGGCTGCTGTTTCAGTGTGGTGGCGAAGGGAGGGTTCGACCCTCTTACGGATTCTGGTTAATTCATGGTTTGGTTAAGGATCCGCAAGCGTATCGTGTGGTGTGTTCAGGTCGGTGTGCGAACATGGAATTTAGTTATGAACAGTTTCATGGTAATAAAGAAGTTGATGGCGAAGTTTGCAGGACGTTCTGCGATCACGGAATAAGAGAAAAAGGTCATTGTTGTGAAGAAGTTGGAGGCGGCTACCTTGAAGTCTTCAAGAGTTTTCTTTATGGGAAGAGTGTTAACACCCAAACCAGTGAAAAATGAAAGGTTTAAATGGAAAATGTGAAACCTCTGGCAGCCTAAAGCAAATGTCGTGGTGACAGATGTAAAGGATGATCGTTTTGCATTCGGATTTAATTCCATGCAATAACATAATACCATTCTCCGTGGAAGGCCTTGGTTGTATAATAAGCAATACTTATTGGTGCTAGGAGAGGCAGATAACATGGCTTCCCTGACTCGGATACCACTTCATTCTTAGGAATTTTGGGTGGAGTTCAAGGGTTTACCCTTGTGCTACATAACTCGGCTTATGGGGAAGATTTTGGGGAATTTGCTGGAGATTATATTCTGACGGACCAAAGTCGAAAGGAAAAACAGTTTGGAAGTATCATTCGAGTGCAAATGCGACTGGATGTGAGGAAGTCGTTAAGAAGGTTTGTGAATATTCAATTGGAAGACATGCCTATGCAGATTGATGCTAGGTACGATAAATTACCACTTACTTGTTTTCTTTGTGGAATGATGGACCATGTTGAAGACCAATGTGAGTGCTATGAAGGACATCAATTGGATGATAAGGCAAAACCGTATGGTAGATAGTTCCAGATGGATGTACTAGATAAGGATTATAGACGGCTTGCTGGGAAACGATTTGGTTTAGATGCGGATGGTGGCTGGGTTATGAGTTTTCCACCAACGGATAAGGTATAGGAACCCATGAACGAGGATGAGAGCGAACTGGTGGAGACAAGGTGAAGGAAATATTTGTGAAAACAAGTTCATTTGAGCAACATCTACAACATGCAATTAACAATTAAAGGCGGAATCATGTTTGTATGCACTCAAAAACAAAACTTTACCCATGAAATTCAAAGC
>JADOBS010303126.1:0-16796 GCA_015708375.1 Cydonia oblonga
TGTGATTATATATATATATATATATATATATATATATATATATATATATATATATACCTATTGATCTATGTTTATTAAATGTGATTTGACTTGTGTATTGAAGATATTTGTGAAATGTGATTTGAAATGCATGTTGGATTGTTTGTTAAATGTGAGGGCGAGCAGTGAACCGTTAACCCATTGTCATGGGGATTCGTTGCTTCATTATCATTTCATTTCTTGCTTTGTTAATCTGTTCTAAATTTAGTACTTGTGCTTGTTTCATTTCGTTGAGCCTTCATGAATTGAGTAACTTGATTCATGTCTTGTATATTCGATCAGTTGTTATGTTTCTTGGACTTCCACTCGATTATGTTGAGTGGTCCAGAATTGGGTACCGTTGAGTTGTTAGGTTCTATGCTCCATCTGGATTCCATTGAGTGGTCCGGAATCCCTCGTGCTCCGCGATTCCATTGAGTGGTCCGGAATCTTATCCTGCTTTGGAATTTTATTAAGTGGTCCAATATTCATTGTACTCCGCGATTCCATTGAGTGGTCCGGAATTGTATCCACTCGGATTCCATTGAGAGGTCTGGAATCCCTTCTACTTTGCGATTTCGTTGAGTGGTCCAGAATCCCATTTGGTATTTTGGTTCCGTTGAGTGGTTCGGAACCTGATATTGTTGGATCTCGTTGAGTGCTCCGAAATCACATCCTTGACTTCGCTGATTCGTTGGACTCGGTCTAAATTGAGAAAGCTTCAGAGATGTAGGCTTCGGCCGAACTGTGTCGTTGTAACCCTGCATTTTGGTGTATTGTATGTATTATTGATTGATGTGATTGTGGAATGGTGTTGGAAAGCACATGTGTGTGTGAATGGCATGATGACAACTCTTGTTTGGCTTATGGTTGATGTGTAGTATGGTACTCTATGTTGTCTGCTGGAAATATTTTAGGAAGAGTTCAGAGTTTAACCAATGGTGAACTACGAATAGCTTGATCCCGTCGGAGGGTACATAGGCAGTCTAACAAAGAGGTTAGATGTAGCCATAAAGTATACGAAAAATTACCACACAATCTGAATCTTGTGTTGTGCTTTGTTCATATCCCGGAGGCGGGGTATGTTAGATATACGAGTATTTGGTGACGTCACATGTCGATCCTTAACGTACGTCAAGATTGAGGCGTGACACGGAAGAAGAACGCGAGTTACTTACAATTTTTGTAAAAAGTTCAATTTTTGAGCTTTCGCTATCTCTATTGTGTGCCAAAGTAAGGAAAATGATATGAGTCAGAAGGGTTCTCTTGGCCCTTGGCCTAACCACCACTCCGGGACCCATATGAAAGAGGTCCACCCACTAAGGAAGATGATTTAAGCTGAGTAATGAAGAACCTATAAAAATACTAACATGGCCGTCAACGTAGTCAGAATGGAGTTATCAAAGTTTGTCATAACATCTTCGAAATGTCCTATTGGAAGCTTAAGCAAGTTTTATAATGTTTTATAGAACTTATTAGTAAAACCGGTTAAAAATCGTGAATTATTGGCTCACATACCATTCTTGAGGTTTCACACTATTTTTTCAGTGACTATTAAAGCAAATGCTATAAGCCAGGCATCATGCATTGCTAAAGTTAATGTCTCTGTTCGGTTTCCAGAAATTGATCGTGTAGACAGTGGAAGAGATTCAAGAGAATTAATATATAGGGTAAACTGCCAATTTAGTTTTTGAATTATCACCCTAGTGAAAATTAGGGTCCTAAACTATTTTTTGCAGAAAAATTAGTCTCTGAATTATAAAATCTACCAATTACATCCCTAATGTTATATTTGAAGCTACTATATTTTTCCGTCAATTTAAGTCACGTTACTTGCATATGATACACATTGGAGAGTAGATTGATAGTTTTTAATAAAGAAATAGTGTATGGAGTTAACTTTGGAGGAGAAATTGATAGTTTTTCATAAAAAAAAAATTAGTGTAAGTTAACTTTTGAGGGTAAATTAGACATTAAATTCGCAACCTATATGAAATGTTAAGCACTTATAGACGAGAAAATAGTGGTATTAAACTCTGAAGTGTGTCAATTGACTTAAGTTGACGAAAAATTGGATAAAATAGCTTTGAATATAATAATAGGGATGAAATTAGCAATTTCTAATGAAATTAAGGACTTATTTTACCAAAAAATTAATTCAGGGACCTAATTTTTACTAAAGTGATAGTTCAGAGACTAAATCGGCACTTCACCCTAATATATATGTGAAAGGAAATTAAGAAATTACTTAATTTGAAATGTATTTATTTTCCTTCCCCATTCTTTTTCGTCCACAGGTACTGAACAAGACTATGGCTCAATCAGAATATAATTTAAGAAGGAAAGTTACTGGTAATGAATGAATTAGACCACTCAACCAATTGCCGTATTTGTAGTTTTTAAGCACATGACAGGATACCAAAAAGCTCTGAGTTTGGTCTCAACTCTACCACCTCTCTTAAGATGTGCGTAATATATATTTGTGTTTAGTCAAATTAACTAGAGGAGTGCGTTCCTCCGTTTATACTCAAGTTCTAATTCTCATCCCAGTTGGTTGGATGAATTGTGTAAAATTTAGAATTTACCTGCTGGGATAGCCCAACCCAACATTATAAAATGCATCTGTGATTTCTCAAGGCTGGTGCTGCATTCAAAGATCAGATTAAGCTGTTTGGAAAAATAATGATAATAATAAGTAATAGGAAGGTTTACTTTCATTGATGATCAATCATAAGATTACAACTGGTATTTATACAATGGCTTTACACACAAGATAATGCCAAATTATCCTAACAACCTGCGGTCCTATAACTACCAAATCAAACAGAATAACAAACTGAAAAATACAAAGCCAAACAATGTGAACTAAGTTTTAACTTTTACAATAGAATTCTCCTTAATAAAAAGAACCAAACCTTTAAATGGAATTTGTAAACAAGTGATGTGTCACCAATAGAAAATAAGTATGTTAATTAACACGTAGTAATAATCCAATCTTCAACATCCACATCATTTGGTTTACAAAATTGGGTCTCCTAGCATCACCTTATTTATCATCGTTAGATAAATTTAAATTTTAAAATTTAAACTCATTCAACAATGATAAATATGTGAAAAACTTGCGTGGGCCTTAACTTGCCACTGAACGGAGAGATTTTTCAGTGTGACCGTCATACAAAGTGGTACACCATCTGCTCCTATATAAATGGTGAGTTATGTGTGTTAAAAGATTGATAACTTAAAAATTAAAATTTTCCACCACTTGCATAAAAACATGTGGTGTACCATCCGTGTTTTTGTCACAACTAAAAATTTCTCCACTGAACAACGCTGAGTGGCACTAGCATCCACTCGAAACTTGTTATGTGGCAACCTTTAAATATAATTTTACCATAATTTCATAGTTAAACTGTTTGCAATAAATATTATTCCTAATTAATATTCTAATTCATCTAATATTTTATAATTTTCCTTTCTTTCTCTGTCTCCTTTTCTTCTCAGCTTGTCCCATTCCTTTTCTTGCATTTCTTCAGAAATATATGCAGCAATAGAGAGAGAAAAAGAATTCACTTTAGAACCAAAGAAACCATCAATCGTGTTGAAAATCAACCACGTACCTATAAAATCCTAGCCTACATACATGTTGAGCCAATAGAATCATAGAAGTATCTGTATTTGTACATTTTGTTAACTTCTTATGGGGTTTGAATTTCTGTACAGTAAAGTATGAGAAAATTTTCGTTTGAAAATGGTAAATTCAATTTGTATCATTTTTGTTGGATATTAGAGATTCGTAGGTTAATCAAGTCAAGTTCATATATGAAATCAGCTACTGAATTGAAATAATTAGTCAAGTCGAGTTCATATGATGAAATTAGCTACTGAATTGAAATAAAAAGGACAAAATCGGTTACTTTCTAGTTTCTAGAATATGTAAAGTTAGAGAAGGTAGGGTCTCAATTTTTGTTTTTTTTTTTTTTAATTTTCAACGAAAAGCAACAAAACAAGGGAAGGGGAAGAGAAGAAAAAACGCGGCTGGGAAGAAAATCTGACAAGGAAAAGGAGAGGAGGAACTGAGGAAAAAAATTGGACGTCAGATAATTTTAATGGGTGTAATTATTTAGTAGAAAATCGTATTATAAAAATTATAAATATAAATTATTACACATATTGTACATAATGCTTACTAGGCATGTTTTGAGTAAATGGTAGTGCCACTCATCATTGTCCAATGGTAAGCCTAGCCCCACTTAAGTTTTTTTCGATAAATAGAGTGGTTGAACATCACTGTCACTACTTAAGGGCAGCGAACAAAAATACGCTCGAATAAATGTTCATCTGATCCCAACCGACATATGCATAAATAATTTTCTTCGTACTTGTATTCATTTTCCGATACGACAATCTATGTGGATCTTCATTTGCTTCAAATTAATTTTAATTTGTGATTTTTATTGCATGAGTGGAAACTCAAACCATTAGAGTTGCTTTTAATTACACATAAACATCTCAAAATTTTGTTGCAATGGAGGAGCAAATTATGTATTCACATTGGATGCGGCTGGGTATGCAAGTTCGGCTTGTGAACAAACTTTTAATTTTCATTAAGTGCCAACAAGCTACCTGACAAGAACGAAGTGTTCAGCTCAAATTTGTCGTCCAAAAGGAAACAGTAATGTGGTGCTATGCTAACTATGCATGAATTACGACCTTTGTGTTCCTATTGTTTTCACAACGAGTACAAGACACACACCACATGCTTTGAATTTCAAATAGCCAAGTCAAAGAGCACGTTCCCATCCCCTTTGTTATATTATATTTATGTTGCATATCAAATTTAATAATATTTTTCCATAATAGAGACAGCTCTCTAATCCCCTAAGGGCACTTCCACCGTGATCCAATCCCTTTGAGGATTGGCTGTGAAATCCACTCCCCCCTCCCCCAGCGCAAAAACGGCTTCAGCGCATCCATGTTCCCTCCCCAGGCAGAAATCGACAGCTCACAAGGCTCTTAACTAATTAACTCTTTTTACAAACATATTTTAATATTCTAACCACTCTTCTAACAATTTTATCATGAAAAAAGTTGAAGTTTCACCATAAAATCATTTGATAATATATAAAGAGTAGTTCAACACTTTATAAACACATGTAGTGTCCATATTATCCTTAACATGTAAACACATATAGTGTTCATTTTTTCCTTAACGTGAGATTCATATTCTCAACTAATATGTACTAATAGGTAACAATGTGTTGTTAATTTATCTCTAATATTATTTCCATTAAATATTGAGTTTCCAAAATTCTTAAGAGTTTCAAAAAAAAGTTTGTAAGGGGTCTGTGTGTGAGAGTAGAAATAGATTGTCTTAGAAAATAGAAAAATAAAACACACGCTGGGCAAAATTTTAACCCTAAAAACAAAAAACAAAAATCTTCCATTGCTGTTTTATATGTATTGGCAAATTTTAAATTTTTTACAAGCCTTGAAACCATGCAAATATATCGTGGAGTGACCAAGTAAGCAGAAAATAAAACATTTTATGACGTGTTTGAAGGTGTATACTGTTCTAAGTTCTATTAAGCCTAGATAGTCAAAATTTTCAAGGCTCGCGCTTGTGCTTATACTCCTATTTTCTGTGTCTTATCAAAATAACTACCAGGCATTTTCTCAAGTCCAATCTTGGCCTTGAATATGGACCCCAGAAATCAAAATCAAACCCTCTCCGAACCTATTTATAGCTCTCTCACCCACAACCAAAATCGTAACCCTGAGGAAAGTACAAACCTAAAACATAACCGTTAACCGAAACGGAAAGTACATAAAAATAAAAACCATATCTCATATCTCATCATTTTTTTGTTAGCTTCTTCAAGGAGCCATGCAGCTATCACCAGCTTTGGTTCGCAATTTCCTCCGCCAGGGAAGCAACCAAATCCTAACCGTTAAACCACGCCCGCCATGCGACGTGTTCATTAACCACCGGGGGATCGACACCAAGAGAACCGTGGCCGGGTTGCTCTTTTACCATTTCTCAAGGCTCAACTTGCATCCTTTCTTGGACAGCAAGAACATGAAACCTGGGGACAAGTTGTTCGACAAAATTGACGCGGCGATCCACAAATGTAAGGTGGGGGTTGCCGTGTTTTCGCCTCATTATTGCGAATCTTACTTTTGCCTCCATGAGTTGGCTCTGCTCATGGAGTCTAAGAAGAGGGTGATACCAGTTTTCTGTAATGTAAAGCCATCTCAACTTAAGGTCAGGGACAATGGAACTTGCTCCCCAGATGAGCTACAAAGGTTCAGTTGGGCAATTGAAGAAGCTAAGTACACGGTTGGACTCACTTTCGACTCCTGTAAAGGGTACGTATATATCGTTATATCATAAGGAATTATTAGATTGTCATTCTTTATTAATTTCTTATAATAAAGTTGTAAAATATATCAATCCTAAGTAAGTGAATGCATAGGTTTCATATATGTTTTTCTTTGTCTATGGATCTATACCTTTTCTTCTGTAAGAAAACTTGGAAGTAAAGAAAATTATATTGATATGAAAAATAGTTACTCTTAGTTAGGAAACATCAATATTACCCTCAGAATGCAAGAAAAAAAATATATAAAAAAAGTGAAGGACATAAACCTAAGCCTTCTTGAAGTCCAAAAAAACATTATAAAAAAAGAGGAGGCATAAGACCTAACCCCTCTAAAATAGAATCTATTCACACATATAATTATTATCAGAATATGCACTAGGTTTATTTGATCGAACACTACTATTGATTTTTGCTCATTTCATGATGTTTTGGGTGTTTTAGGGACTGGTCGGAGTTCCTAAGAGAGGCTTCTGATGCAGTGCTGCAAAACTTGGTGGATGTAGAAGAAGGAGCATACTGAACGTAGATACCATGTGCAGGATCAATGTTAATATGACTCACACAATCACTTGATTGCTTCACAATTTCATAAGAAAAATAAAAACAATTACTTTACAATTTCTAAAATACACACACATTTATTTATTTGTTTTTATTTATTTATTACAGATTCATTGATTCTTTTGTTTAGGAGACAAATTAATAAAGAATATCTTCTAGGTTTCTAATACTGTAGATTTGTCCTTCGTTTGATTATGATACAATAAATTGTAAACATCTTCTTTTTCCAAATATTGTAATCAAAGATGTATTGTAATTGTAACAAATTCGTGCTTCCTTAATAAATAATGTGAAGTTCAATTCATTGTATCTTATATCTTGTTTCTTCTTCATCCTGTACTAAAGAACAATGATACTAGTAGGAGTTAGTTCTCTCCTCATTGTTAATTTCTTTTTCTTGCTACATTGATTCAATCCTCTCTTTTGTGTGTGTTTAAGAGAGGAAAAGAAGATGAATAATGCTTCAATCTCTCTTTTGTGTGTGTTTAAGAGAGGAAAATAAGATGAATAATGTAAGGGAGACCAAGATGAGCATTACCCAAAGAAGATAAATAAACAAAATTTAGTAACGTCGTAAATCAATTAATAGAAATGGGAGTTTCCTAGACAATGTGCTCAAACAAATTGGTCTCAAATATATATGAAAATTGGTTATGTTCAGCATAGCAAAGGGCTTCTTTCAGAAGAAATCTTGATGGGAGCTGACATAAAAAGGACCAAGATCAGACTGCATGTTATGAATGCAAACCTTGAAACGTTAGAAGTGCTGCATCAGAGAATGAGATGCATTCTCGTGAAATGACTTATTTTACATGATAGTTTGGTTACGGGACTGTTATTTAAAAATTAGCCATCATGCGCCTCCCATTTAATTTCATATATAATAAATATTCGACCATCTCCATCTTTAGTCTTTTTCAATAACAATTTATTTCAGTAATACCCAACAAAAAAGTCAGAAAATTCTCCGAAAACGGCAAGAAAACACTAGAAAAGTCAAATGACTCAAATTTCCAATTCCAGTTTTAATTTTTATGTGCAGTTTCATTATTAAAATGCTTCTCACAAACATTAAGGACTGCCGTTTGTTAAGATGTTTCTCACATACATTAAGGACTACTAACGGAAGCGGCACCAATCAAATAATTATATACATATATGTGTGTGTGTGTATATATATATATATATTAGGATTGCTTTTAGTCATCACCTAGTTAAACTTATTGGACAAAGTCACAATGTTTATATTTTAGTGGTATAGCAATAACATTGTAGCATTATTCAATTGAAAGACAAAAGTTCAGAAACGATGTCCAAATTAAGGAGAAACCTTTCAATGATGTGAATATAATCCAGTACATCGACTATGATAATATAAGTCATTGAATATATTTTTTTTTCAAGTATCCAACCTCTTAATTATGATACTTAATATCAGACTGTTTACGGCACATTAAAAAACCTCTTCAAACTAAGATACAAAAGAAATATCATAAAATTTCCATTGTGATTACCAAGAAGCTTTCAGCGGCCAGCGGAGCAGTACACCCAGCAATGCAAAAGAAAACCAACACGGCCATCCACATGTTTATATAGATAGTACTACTAGAGAAATTAAGATAAATATACAATTGTGTTTGGGAAAATTGACCTTGAATTGAATTGACAGCACTGAGAATTTCACCCTCTTCAACTCTAACCACCAGTCACCGTCCATTTCCAACCAAAAGAAGCTTCTCAACAATTCTTTGTCTGGCCAAATTATGATTTTTAAACGTGTAGGACATCTACAAATTCTTTTATTAAGCACAATCACATGTTGTATTCTATTTATGTGGAAATTTCTTTTTGTTTTAAAGTAAGAGTAATTTTTAATATCTAAAGCACGTATTGTACTATGGGTCTCCAGCCCAAACAAAGGAAAAAAAGTTTGCACAAGGACGAGATCTCCTCTCTTTTCACATTTATGCTTTTTCTAGAAACTGAATAATATTGTTGGGGCTCAATTTACTAATCTCATACCTGATTATTTTTCTAAATAGAGTTCAAATAATAACATTCTATTCTAATTAGCAACCTACATATGCTCCGAATATACGACTATAAGACGAAAGTTCAGGACAAAAAGAGTAGAGGAAGACTTATAAATGTTTTGAAAGAGACTTTAAGAAAATACATAAAACATGGAGTTAGTGGAAGACGTGGCGCAAAACCGAGTACAGTGACATTCTATAACCGATCTCACTTAAGGCTTAGTTGTTGTTTTATTTGAAAACTTGTTAAAACAACTCCAAACAATTTAAAGGAAGAAACAAAGTAATCCAAAAATTAAAAGAATTTCATGATTCAGTCTCTGCTATGCACATCCTCTTACCTCATGTGAAGCCAAATTCTTTTTTGACATTTGATTTTTGAATTTTTATTTTATTCAAGCCACTATTTTCTTTAAGCCTTTATAGATTCTCATCACGCTTACTTGTTTGACTGCATGCCTTACTTTGCGTAGCTCAAAGCCTCAATACCTGTCTAGTTATTTTACACGCGCTATATGAATTGATGAGGATGTGTGTGATGTTATGATGTATGATCACTTGAGTTTTATCACTTTTTTCTCACTTATGTCATGCTCACCTTCTAAAATTCCCGCTTAGATCCCTCTAGACGGGCCTAGGCGCTAGGTGGTTGGTCATCGTCTCGATTAATCCCTAAGCGTTTGAAATTTACGAAATGGCGCTTAGACTTGCTTGGGCACCCGCTTAGCCCGCCCATATCCACTTAGGCACCCGCTTAAGTCGTAACTCTCGTTTAGACAAAAACTATATAACTTTCATTTTACTTTTTTAATAAATTGTAAGAGATTTGTTGAATACTTGGATGAACACATATTATATGTTCGTTCCTCATGTTTTCATTATGTTCTAATATTTTATATTCTATATATCATTCTGCTTTGTAGTTTATTTACCCAAATGCAATTCTGTATTTTTTAAGTACAAGCAGACGCTTACTTGTACGATATATTGTAAATGTACTTAAATCAGCCTAGGCCCCACCTAGCCACTAGACTCCAGCTTGCCGCCTTACTAGCGCCTAACGTTTTTTAAAACCTTGATCATACTATGATCAATAGGTTTAATAGTTTCTGCAAGACCTTGGTTTTCTATACACTTATGTTTCTTTTTAACAAGTGTAACTTATTTTAAATTATAGAAAAATTATACAATTTAGATTTAAAGAGATTGGCACATTGTCTTGATTAACAAGTCTTACTCAAATGTGAACTCAAAACAAAATTATATGAGTAGGTAAATGATTTAGTTTGATTCGAGGAACCTCCCAATATTATATACACAACGTCATCATCCAACACTCTTCTGTGTAATTGAGTTTTATTCAAATAAAGCTAACGTTTCCTTAAGAAAAAATATTTGTGACCTAAAGAATATTTGTGGAGCATCCTTATTATATAATGTTATTTCTTACTAAAAGAATCTAAGTAGGTTGTGTCGATACATCCACCCCCGTAAGCAATTGTATAAATATGGCGTTATCTGTTTGTATTTGCCCATTTTCACATTACTGTCACACTCAAAAATCCTTCCTCAGTCCTACTCTTCCCACACTAATTTCTTAGCCTCTTTAAAGCTCTTGGATCAGATCTCATACAAATATTCATCACACTCTCAATTTCCGCCACAATGGGTCGGTGAGGCAGGAGCTCACTCTTTGTTCTGCTTTTGTAATAACACAATAGTATATATCGCACAGTTGCAGTACTTGCTTTTGTAATATATATTTTCTCAGTAATTAAGCGCGTTTTAATACGAGCATCTAGCCCATAACCAATTGATAATAGTTGAAGAGGCTCAAAAATTTTAAGTACTTAAGCTAGACTTCCATATTTCCTTCAAGGGTTCTTGTTAATTCATGACGCAACATTTTATGTTGTGTTACATTGATATAAGCACATGCATGATCTACTGTTTGCTAGCTAGCTCATGAAATTCTGTTTCTAATAGTTATAGTAGCCAAATTGTGAATCCAAGCTCTCTTATAAATAATACTGCGACATTATTATCATTGTCATTTTCGTTTGAATTTTGGACTATATATCAGCTGATGCTCTTGGATACAAATATGTCAACCTAGGTCACTATCCTCACATCAGTTCCTTTATTAGTGTGGTTTTGAGTGAGCTTTTTGCTTGTTATCGTGTGGACCAAAAAAAAGAGATGATTGTTGGGCTGAAAGAAATAGAGACGAGAGTGGTAATCTAAGAGCAAAATCATCAAATTTTCCTTCTGGAATCAAGGCCCTTGCTGATTATGTTCACGCAAGAGGTTTAAAACTTGGCGTATACTCTGATGCTGGGTAAATATATGTTCAAATTCGTTGTTATCTGAAATAACACCCGGCATATCATCATTACTTCTCATCTTTCTGTATTTTTAGTTATTATACTTGCAGCAAGACAATGCCAGGCTCACTTGGGCATGAAGAGCAAGATGCAAGAACCTTCGCTGAACGGGTTTGTGTCCGATACTATTCTTCTGTTCTACATTAACATGTATAGTCTGTTAAGATGAGTAGTTTGTCTTGTTTTCTACCTTTGATGAAACATCAACACAAAAAGCATGAACTTGAGCTGATCGGGGCACTTTGCTGTAGGGTGTCGATTATTTGAAGTACGATAACTGCTACCATGATGATTCTAAACCTAAAATTAGATATCCTAGAATGAGTTCTGCATTACGAAAGGCTGGAAGGCCGATTCTGTACTCCGTATGCAAATGACCTCATGAAATCGTTCTATATATACTCCTCTAAATTTGTTTACAAGGTGTTTGTTTGCATCACTAGAAAGTTGGAAATTTTTTGGTTTTGTCAAACAAAGCTTTGATAAAGAAATATGTTCTTAAAGGGGACAAGAGGATCCTGCGAAACGGGCTGGTCGGTACGGCAACGCTTAGAGAACTACAGGAGACATTAAGGACAACTGGGAATGGTTCGATCGAAAACAACTTCTTTCTTCTTTCAAGTTCTCAACCTGAATTCTGATATGCCAGAGAATTCTAACTATGAAAACATTAAGACGGTTGCTTGAATTAATCTAATGTATACTACAATTTTAGTATCACGTCGAATGCAGATCAAAACAACATTTGGGGGAGATATGCAGGACCTGGGAAGTGGAATGGTAATATTTTATGTTGTTGCATTGACTGCCCTGTTTTCTTATCTTTGTGAATAAAAAAATGCTGTGTAATTATTTGAAGTTTAATTAATCGTAATAAATCCTGACATATTGGAAGTGGAAAATGGAGGGATGAGTTTTGAGGAGTACCGTCTCATATTAGCATTTGGGCTGTTATGAAAGTATGTACTCTCCACATTGTCTGATAAATTTCAGTTCATTGGTTTGACTCGCATAAATACATTGATGATTCCAAAAATATAATTGCAACATGCTCCTTTACTTGCCGGATGTGACATCCGATCTGCAAACAAAGAAACTCTTCACATTCTCGGAAACAAAGAAGTCATTGATGTAAATCAGGATCCAGTCAGAGTTCAAGCAAAGGAAACTGCGATCTAAAGATGGCCTAGAAGTATGTTGTGGTGTAAAATGCCGCCATTTTCCATAACTTCAATTAATTTTAGATTACTGATTAATCATGCTTGGGCTGCAAGGCATTTGCTGACTTTGAATTTGATGCAGGTGTGGGCAGGACCATTATAAGGAAAAGAGTGGTGGTAGAGTTGTGGAATAGAGGCAGGTCATTACTCATTAGCACCTATGACTACGACATGGAGGAAAGTTGTACTTTCACCACATAAGCCTGTTGTAGTCAAAGATGTATGAGTGGTACGACTGCCACATTAAAAAAATTCTCTTTCTAGTACCTCGTAAAATAAATGAACTATATCTTAGTCCTCACTAACAGCAAACCGTAATGTCATTTGGTTGCAGCACTCATTTCATTTGTTTCAAGGAACATGCAAACTAGGCTGACTCCAAATGTTGCTCTTCATGGTGGTAACTTGTAAGATGAATGTCCTGATTACTTAATCAGTCCTACCATAGGGGATTAATATCTCCAAAGATTTATAAAATAAATATCAACATCTGTTGAATTGAATGGTTTGACTTGTATATTGAATAAGAAGTTATGGGATTGCTTGTATGAATTTCTCCATTGCCCTTTCCAGAAACATTACCCCATAAGGAAAAATAATAGAACCACTTAGAAAATATGCACAAATTTGTACAATCTCTCCTAATCATATGAAAGGCTTATTTTAACGGACTAGGATTCTCTCCCCTCCTCTTTCCATCCTCTTCCATCCCCTCTCACATTCTCTTATTTCATCTTTCTCTTGTTATAAAAAATTAATATAATATGTTGACGTAGCTTAACCATGACGGTTCAAATAGGAGGGGAAGGAAGGGGAGGGAAAAAAAGAGGGAAGATAATACTACTCATATTTTAACAATAACCCTTTGTACTCTTTATCAAGTCTCACTTTATCACTGTACTTTATTGGGTCTCACTTTTCTTCTTGTACTCTTGTTTAGTGTCCCAGCTTAGTCTATCTGTTAATTTTGTTAACAACACCATGAAGTAGCTGATGTTGCATAAACATTACGTTTAATTTCTCATTAACATCAAATACAATTAGAAAGTTATGTGACATTTTATATAGATGAAATCCCTCAATATTTTGCAACTTTGAGCTACCCCGGTCCAACATAAGGCCTGCTAAGTCCATGCATAAAAAATAATTAGTCTTCATGCAAGCGTTCATAACGCATTTTTTGAATCACGACGTGCTACACACTATTTACACGTTTTAAATGTATTTATATGCGTGAATTGTTGCTTCTATAATTTTTTTATGACAAAAAGAAAGTCAAATATTTGAACTAAATGTATAATATTAGACCACGCTACAAGAAATCCCTTAGTGTAGATATCATCGTTTGTTAAAAAAAAAATATTTGACAACTAATTGAATCACATTATTATGCGTGTATGAAAGACTTTTTTTTTTATAACTAGCACTACGCGCGCTAGTGTTTAAAAATAGAGAAATAATATTTAATAAACAATCGAGTGCAAAAGACATTTTTTAATCATAGTGTGCTACGCACCACTTACACATTTTAAATGTATTTATATGCGTGAATTGCTTCAATATTTTTTTATTTCATTATTTTCTTTTTTATCATCCGTGTTACGCGGCTCTTAAAATGTGTGTTTGAACACAACTTTCAAGATTTTCCTTAGTTTTTATTATTTTATTTTTTTTGTCATTAGTTAAACTTGGGGGTTGGTAGGGGGGGAAACTTGGTTGAGGTGGGAGCTGTCTTGGCTCTAGTGCACTAGCCCCCGTCCTCAAATTACTCATGTATTATTTATTAATTATTCATGTATTATTTGATACATTATTTTAGGTTTTTTTTGAATTTTTGTGTTTGGGGGGTATTTTATTCTAAAATTTTTGGTGAAGCTGGTGAACCCAAAAGGGTTTCTTAGCTTTATATATAAAGATAAAATAGTTGCTTCACGGCGGCCACTCGAGATATCGATTAAGAGTTCATTCTATCGATCAGCTAATGACTAAACACTAAAGATTTTTTGTCACCCACCATTAAATTTAATATCAAGGTTGAAATTAAACATTGAAAACATATTCATTCATTTTCCGTCTTTGATATCAAATTCAAAGTTGAATGAACATTTCTGGTTGATTTAGAGGACAATTAGTTGAGTGAAAATGACTTGCTAAAGAAAAACTGGATTTTGAGACTTCTTTCCAGAAACATTATTCATTAAGCCTTAATTTCAATTCGAACTTTGAAGTCGGGCCAAAAATGATTAAAAATTGTTTGAACTTGAAGCCACGATGTTTTAGATACTATCTGACCTTCGAGTATGTTCATGTGCATGTTTACACAATTTTGCACCGTATGAACTAATGAAGTGTGATGGGTCGCAGATTTTAAGCCACAGAACACCATGTTGTGTAGTACACATGATAATGGCAGCTGTCACATGATTGTAATTTAATTAAGAAAAGAAATTTTTTGATGTTCACGGGCATCCGGGCCAACCCACTTGTTGATTACCTAAACGCTTTATAATTGTTTTTATTAAAGGAATTGTTATTAGCATTTCAAAATTTTTATTTTATACTCCTTATGAGTGTATTTTTCTTTCTAATTATAGAAAGTTGAGAATGTGAAATGAAAATTTTGGAGTGCTAATAACAATTCTCTTATTAAAATTTAAATAAATGCTTTTAGAAAGCACTTCTATAGCTTATAAATGGTTTAAGTTTTTCAAACATTTGCATTAGCGTTTTTTATAATCATTTAGCAATTTTAGCTCTTCCAAAAGTATTCCAATCAACACACCAATAAATTAGTGTGCATTCAAATTAGATTTTTTTTACTACATTTGGTAAACCGAAGCTAAGTTGTATCATCATCATCATCATGCATCAACTATATCATTGACCCTAATTAAGCTTTAATTAAACATCAGATAATGAAGAAATTAATTCCATATCCCTCAATCATAAGCTGATCATAGATCACTAATATAACTTATAGTATGCCTGCATGTGGCTATTAATAATCCTACATAGATCTCATCAGCAAAGTTTGGATTTTGTGATGCACAAAGCATCCCAAGTCACAGATCAATGTGATATGGTACAGAAGCAAAACTGCAAAGGTATATAAAGCTATAGAAGCAAAGCAAACGACCTCATTTGTTTGTATAATTTGTGGATGGTGATGGATGGTTTTGGTTAGGGTGGTGTTATCTATACATTCTTTTTTACTTTCCATACATTCTTGTTAATTTCTTTCATTTGATCATCTTTAATTCATTTGATCTGACGGTCAAAAATTTAGAAGTGTTTGTGAAATGTAAAAAGAGGTGTGTGGATAACACCACCCTTCAATGATGCTCACCTAAGGTCTTAATTTTGAGGAACTTTTTATGTGAATCAATTGATTAAATTAACGGTAGCTAGGTTTATTAGCTTAAATACTCCATGTTACACCTAAACAAAATATTAATTGATAAAAAAAAATTAAAAACAAAAAGAGGGAAGAAGGTTTCACATATTCCCTCCATCTGCAAAACCCAACCATCCTAATCGTGTATCTCAACAAAATTCAACGCGAATGAAATAGAGTAAAGAAAATCCAACAAATCCAATAACATAAAAACCTTAGTAACTTTGCAAACCCAACACCATCCAATCTTTTTTTCAAAATCCAGTTCCACAAATTCAACAATTTTCAAATCCGCATAATCCCAATTCCACAAGATTGAGATTGGGTCGATCTGAAAATAGGGATTTCTGGGTTTCGGAAATTGCTTCAACAATTCAAGAATTCAATTTTTCTGACAAAAACGACGCAAAATCCCAGTCGGACCTTATGTTTAATAGGCAAAAAATGAAAAATTGAGACGGAGAAAGGATTTCCGAGTGAAGGGGATTCGATGTTGGACATAATCAACAAGGTGCAAACGATAGCACGCTATTTTCCGTCAGATTGGAAGAGATTTTTCAATGTGATCGGCACACGAGGTGGTATATCATGTATCATTATACAAATTGTGGGATATACGTGTTAAAAAATTAATAACTTACAAAGTAAAATTGCTCACCACTTACATAAAAACAAGTGGTGTGTTGATGCACAAAATCAGCGAGGAATTTGGTACAACAGAAAGTATCGAGTTTGTGACCTTCACTAGATTGTTCCGGTCACTGGTGTAGGTAAGTATGTAAATGGACAGAGACAGGGAAGCAAAC
>JADOBS010303127.1:0-16809 GCA_015708375.1 Cydonia oblonga
ATTCAGGCCTTTAAGGCAACTCTCTCTCTCTCTCTCTCTCTCTCTCTCTCTCTCTCTCTCTCTCTCTCTTTTTAAAACTAAGTTCTAAACCCCCAAAAAACAATCTGCAACCGTAGAAGGAAATATACCCAAGGAAATCTGATTTTCCATCATCCAACTTGTCCCAATGACACTTGTCGACTACAAAAAAGATCTAAGTAGATCAATGGCCAGAAACTGGCTACAAGCAGAAAGGTGTCAGTCAGCCTATGTAGGCTCTCTTAAATTATGTGCCTAGGCAGCTGGAAGTCAGCACGCAAAACTAACTAGACAATTAAACTGGACAAAATGTAACACACATAAAGACATGGGATGCACATGCATGAACAAACCTTTTGGATGAAATGTGCCATTTCTTGAACATTTCCTCCAACAACAACAACCCATAAACTGAGTATATCCTAAGTTAGATTGAGCATGTGTTATGGCTCAATTACAATATTTGGCAAGAAAAGTCAAACACTTAAGACTAGACTTTACAAATACAAGGTTAGATGCAGCCATAAAATATAAGGAAAATGATATTGCGTTGTTGAACTGTTAGATCATTTTAGTCATGCCTTGGGAGTGAGCGAGGCGTGTTGTGGTACAGTTACATCCTAATGTCATGTGTCAAACCTGAAGGTATCTTGGGATCGAGGCATGATAAATTTTAGTGGTATTAGAGCTTAGGTATTAGGTTCTCATGCCTTACCTTAGAGTGTGAGTAGTATTGAAATTTTTATATGGGGTAGGATATGAAATCCCATCCCCCTGATTTAACTATGTAATTTTTCATATATTGGTATTTTGAAGAAATTATTATTATTTATCGTTAATTATAGAGTTTTTGCTCCTAAGTTACAAAGTATGATTTTTTGTAGACCTTTTAGGGTCATTCTTAGTAATGATAATATCTGATTGCTAGTATGAGATGACGAGCTAGGGACAATAATTGAAATATTATGTAGAACTTATACATCTGTGAGTGACTTAAATATATATGATATTGGTTATTAACCTAAAAAGTCTCATAGATGACAAGGATTTATATGATTTTCTATCAATCTATTTTTATGATCAATCTATTTTTATGATTTTCTATACATATTTGAAATGTATGTGAAACGATAAGGCTACTAGAGGATCGTTAACCCATTGTCGTGGAGAGTTGTGACAATAGACTCTTATCCTATCTAGTTCATTGAGTTGTTCTTAACTATGTTCCTAAAATTCTACTCAGTTTTGTTGAATGGTACGAAAACCATGTTCGTCTGGTGTTTCGTTGAATGGTCTAGAATCTTGCTTCATCTAGATTTCATTGAGTAATCTGGAATCGTGTTCTATTTGGGTTTCGTTGAGTTGGTCCGGAACCTTGCTCGTCTAAATTACATTGAGTGGTCAAGAATCCATCTTCCTTCGCAGTTCCTTTGAGTGGTCTGGAATCATGTTATGTTCGTATTAGTGGTCTCAAATCCCTCTTTCTATTCGACTCCATTGAGTGGTCCAGAATCTTCCTACACTTGGATTCCGTTAAGTATTTCGAAATCTCATTTCCTACTCAGTTCGGTTTAATGGTTCAGAACACCTATCTTCATTGAATTCCTTTGTGTGGTCCAGAATCTCTTTTCCAATCAGGTCCATTAAGTGGTCCACAACCCTATTTTCATTAGATTCCGTTTAGTAGTCAGGAATCCCATTTCCTATTCGATTCTGTTGAATTGACCCAAAACCCTAGGTTTGGATTTCGTTGGCAGGTTCAGAATCTTATTTCCTATTCTATTCCGTTGAGTTGGTCCAAAACCCTCCACTATACAGATTCCATTGAGTTGGTCTGGAATCTCATTTCCTGTCTGGTTCCATTGAGTGGTTAAGAACCCTGTCTTCGATAGATTCCATTAAGTTAGTCTGCAATCCCACTGCCCTTTGGTTCAATTGAGTTGGTCTTCAACCAATTACTAGAAATCTTTTTAGGTCCCATTAAATTGGTTTGGAAAGCAAAAACTTACGAGTGTAGGCTCCAATCGAAATATGTTACTTTAAACCTAGATTTTCAACATATTTATGAACAAAAGATTTGATTATTGTGGATTTAGAAAGCCGATGGATGTTTGTGTGATTCCTTCAGGATTTCTAGCGAGTTTATTTATGAGTTTATAAAGTATGGTTTTATGAATGATTTTTATCGATTGGCTAATATGAAATAAATTTGTTGATATTCTAATTGGTTGTATATTAAAAATTGGCTAATATGAAATAAATTTGTTGATATTCTAATTGGTTGTATATTAAAAATATTTGTTGATGATTATAATTGCTTGCATGCTTTAAATGTCGGCTTCATGTGGATATAGACGGTAAAATTGTGGAAAAAATGTGATGTGTATTAGCAGGTTGTGAGAAATGTTATACTTTTAGCGGAGGGTTTGCTGAATTTCAGTTGGTTTTTTACTGTAAATGGCTTTTTACAGTTAAGACAAATACCAGAGGGCCATGCAGATAGCTGAAGGCCGCAAAGGTGACACGTATGGCGAACGATCGGATCACCATCACTTATGAACCCCCAACATCGTGTTTCGTCTACTTCTGAGCAGCTCCACCAGTTGGCCCACGACGTTGGGTCGGTAGTGCAGATCCACAACCCTATGAAGTGCAATATCTAGAGAGTTGTGTCGGAGGTAAGGTTCTAAAAGAAGCTAGACGCTAGTCAGGCGGTGGGTTAGGGTCTAGCACCTAAGCAACTGTAATACCCCATATTTTTTTAAACAAAAATGATTATGTATATGTGCCTGTATGTGCGAAATTATTTTTATGCAATGATTTTATTGGGTTTCTTTTTATACGCTATGTGTACAAGAACCTATACTTTTGATATGTAAACTGGTCTCAACGTAAGTTCATTTTGCTACAAAATTATTTAAAAAACTAGCTAGTATTATTTCATGTTCATTTGTAATTAGAGATATTTTTAGTTTAAATTGGAGAAGTGGATTATGATGAGCTTGGCTTGATTTTTCCTACAAAGGCAAGGTGTCGTTTTGACAATCATTAGAGTAAAGAGTAGGTATTATCATCACTCTTAAATAAGAGGTGGAAGTCTACATAAGGTGAGGTGGCAAGTTGATAATCATTAGTATGATTATTCACCACTCTAAATAAAGTAAGATGGCAAGTTATTATGGTTGTAGAATATTTTACGTGGCCTTTCATGCAAGGAACATCTTGCATGATATTCATCAGTGTTCATGATTAACTTAACACTTGTTGTTTTTCCATTGGAACACATATCATTGTTAATGATTAGGACAACACTTGCTGCCTTGTTATTGAAACACATTTTATGGCTAATGATTGGCATAACACTTGGTTTCTTTCTATTGGCACATTTGGGAGCTTTCATTCTCAAGCTACATGGGAAGGAGGACGTCATGCATCTCTATAAAGGAATGAGAAAGAACCAGCAAGAGGAGACGGAGAGAGAAGAGAGAGGAAGGAAAATAAAAAGAAAAATAACAACACCAACAAAAAGCCACTCTCCCTTTCATATTACCTCTTATCATTCTTTTACATATTTTCAAGGCTTTAAGTCATCTTTCATTGTATTTGTAAGTCTCTCATATATAGTGAAAGATAATGAAAGAAAACCCCAGTGGATGTTGTCGATTTGGCAAAACACTTAAATCTTGTGTTGTTTATGCATTTACATTTGGAGATCATTGCCATGAGAAGCACTCCCACCAAACCATCGAAAATATTCCTTTACTTTCCCTGAGAATGTTGTACAATAAATGAGAGACAAATCCCAAAAAATGCATGAGAGCTTACCCAACAAATCCCTCCACTAGTTACTCACCATCATTTCCATCTATCAAAAGAAAGATATCTGAAAATTTCGTTCTTCCTATTCAACAGACCAAAATACCACCATCCATAGATTATGTCATAACAGTTCCTTCATGAGAATTAATCATCTGTCTCTCTATCATCACATATCCAAATTTCAGGAAATTCCAACAGTGAGATCGCCCCATATATTTCAAATACCAATCAAGTCTCCAATGCCGCAGAAAACTGGACAGTCATGTTATGAGTACCAAAACCTCATTATCTGTAGCTTAGATCTAAATACGTCCTTCATAAGAGTTATTCATATTCCTCTCTACCATAACATATCCTAATCCCAAAAAGATCAAGTGGTCCATTCATTCCAAAGCCTCGAAATAGTATCACAGCCTTGAAAATCCGCAGAAAACCCTGCAGTCATGTTTGAAGCTTCAAAACTTCAACTTCCTTACCTCAAACAGATACACTTCCTTCATAACAGTTGTTCCTTATCATCTCTTCTATGACATATCCAAAAACTATGACAATACAATATATTTACTGACTTGTACGCCAATTCGAACAACTGATGTTTGGTTGAGCTAGCCTTCTTGCCCAACCTCTTTGCATGGCCAACATAGCTAGCCGGCTTGGCCAACCTCTTTGCATGGCCAACATCTTCAAAAGAGCAAGGGAAGTGGCGAAGGAAGAAAGGGAATAGGAGGGAGGAAATGAAATTGAAAACAATAAAAATGAGGAAATGGTAACTTATTGTTTATCATTTATGTTGTTGTTAAAGATTATTACTTTGTTGTTGATTTATGACTATATTACTTTTGTTACTAATTAATTTGATTTATGTTGAAACTTGCATGCTTGTTAAAGAAAATGTGATTATTGATATCTATGTGAACATGACATATACATATGCATTGCACAGCAAGAAAAAGAGTTGAGTTGTTTAAAGTGTTTGAGTTGGGGAGATATTCAAGGGTTAGAGAATGCCTTGAACATATAATAATGAAATCTTGTGTATGTCAAGCATCAGGGAAAGGGCTTGAGTATATAGCTGGATGTCGGGGGAAGTGTCTATATAATAAAGTGGAAATTTGAGAATTTAATTAAGAAAATTGGGTTTAAGGGATGAACAGGAGTTCATTCATATTCTAAGGTATTCGGAGCCAAATGGTATAAGCATGGTATGGGATGTGCAGGCTTGGGTGCCTTAGGTATGTGCTAGCGGGATTAGAAGGGAGTGAGTACATTCATCCATCTATTTTTCATATATTTCATGCATTTGAAAGAATTGTTACAATTTAATTATTATTTAATTGGTAGCTTTTGTTGTGAATTAATCCATGTCCTATTGTTATTTCGTTGCGTATTTGATAAAATTTATGTAAGATTTTGTTATACGATGTATGGTGTAATAGTTATAATTTAATTTTAATTTTCCATCATATCCTAGTTGTAGAATTTATTTCTATAGCTAAGATATGGCTCACATCGTAGCTCGTGAATGGTCTTTATTCCTGGGTCAAGGCATGGCAGCGGCTAGGCAGAGGCTTATGTGACAGCCCATCCCGAAATATGGAATAATTTATCCTCGAGAGCGTGGAAATTACTATATTACCCTTGAGCGTTTGGTTGTGTTTGGGTAATTGGGCTAAGGAATTAGACCAATTACATTCATTTTCTAAGTTTTTGGACCTAATTGGAACTAAAGCTTTGTTTTAGTGTTTTTGTGGTTTTGTTGGGTTGCCAAATCAGGGACCACGCACACACACCAAGCCATTGACCCTTCATTCTCTCTTTCCCTCTCGGATTTTCTTCCATTTCCATACAACTGTATGAACAACCTCTCAACCAACTTCATCACTCACGGATCAAAGTTCTGGAAGTCGTTTTCATGCTCCTTGCAAGCTTAGGAGTCGAACTATAGTTTTGGTTGGACGTGAGGACTTCGGAAACCCGAGAACCATAATCTCCGGTGAGGTGCACTGTGACTCCGTCGTGATCGCAGAGGTTTCATCGAGTTTTAAGGTCATAGGAGGTCTTAAAACTTCTTCATGAATCTCAGAGAGGAATTTTGGAGTGATTTGGACGTCGAAACCCTCACGTTTGTGGAGTTACAGAGGTGGCCGGACTATCGAGATTTTTCCGCCGAGATTCTGTTGGTTTTAGGAACAAAAAGGAGTAAGGATGTGTACTTCTCATCTTAAGCTTCACATTGGTATAAATTTTATTAATTTTGGTTGAGAAATGGATGAGATATTAAGGGTTGAAGTTTTCTAGAAACCGGCGATAACAGAGGTGACCGGCGCTGGACTCTGGCAATCTGTTGAAGAAGGAGAAGAATATTCCATCAAAGTTGACGGAATATGCTAATGGCGTCAGGTAAGTTTAACGGTATATGCTAACTTTTAACAGAATATTCCCTAATGCTATTCGGGATTCCATCCAACGTGCCAAGCACGTGCTTGCGCGTGGCCGGGGCATGGGACATCGGAAAAGTTTTTCTACTAATATGGGGATGTTCATGGGGTTGAGTAGAGCATGTTGGTATATTCAAACACCCCAATTGAGTAACGTATGAGAAATTATTACCTAGTTTTGTTTATTTGCTTAAAAATAACGTTAAAATAGTTGTTTCGCATATAGGTGAAACCTATCCAGAGGATGAGCACAGTCAAGCAAGACTTAGGGGTTATGACCCTTCCACATACCAGTGAGTGGGCTTTTGTTTTTAGTATATATATATATATATATATATGCTTGGTATTTTTCCCAGAAAATGTGTTTAAATGAGTTGTGTTTTGAAATGCCATGCCAAATGTTCTATACTTCGATTATGCATTTAGTAGTTGCACATATTTATGTTTGACGCTGCGGACCCTCAGGTAAGTTCCAGGTGAGTATATATAGTGATGATGGTGAGTTACATTATGATGGTTATGTATAGAAGCATTTAAAGCTTATAAATCTGCACCCCGGTGATAGTGCTCCCACCCGTGGTCATGGCACGGTCCTTCACGTGATGTTCACCTCCCGCACCACACGCTCACCTTGGATCCAAGATAGGTGCATAGTCCTGTCATACAGACCACATTAGGTGGTTCCGACTCGTAGGTGACCTGTGATCATTCGTACAGTCTTCACGTGATCGTGGCACTTGAGCGTATTTATTTACACCAGTCCTGTCGTACAAACCACTTTAAGTGGTTCCGACTTATGTGCAGGCATACTTTTTGAGCTATAGATTCAGCTGTCAGGCTACTCTAGGTGGATTTGGCTGATACGTTATTACTCATTGATTCACTTCACCTGATTTAGTGATTCTTTTATATTGAGATATTTTTCATTTATGGATTTTGCTATCCAGAGCGTGGTTTTGACATATATATATATATATGTTTATTCTATTTTCTGGGGAATTGTACAGGTTTTCCAGCAAGGGGTTATTTTATTTGATAATTGAGATGGTTTTGAAAAGCTTTGTTTTTTCCCACTCACACTTTCTGTTTTGCGCCCCTGCAGGTTCTAGGTAGAAGTGCTTATTGGTGGCAAGCGAGTAATTGATGGTGTTTCTGACAAATTATCACTAATGTAGGACTATCTCTGGTATTGTATAGTTAGTATTCGTCTTGCTAGACTCCAGTAGGCTACCTATGCTCTGATCATGTGTTATCACACTTAAACTCATCTCTTGCACTCTATCTTATCTTGTGTTTCAGCTAGTTTGATTTTTATTTACTCGTATTTTCATGTCTTTATTACCGTCACATTGCGCACATGGCTACATCACCCTCACCTGATGGCCAGCATGCCTTGATTTTAGGTCGGCGTGTGTCAGTTTGGTATCAGAGCCTAGGTTTGGTAATCCCACATATCTTATGGATATTCTAATTATTTTGGTGTCTTCTGTCAGAACTATGCCGCCTCGTAGAGAGCCACGTCGTTCAGCTGGGTCTAGTTTCCTTGATATTGCTCTGTTAGGGGAAGCTGTAGCCAATGCCATTCAGTCTTCCCTTCGTCTTCCCTAGATGACACTTTTGGAGACTGTGTATAATTTTAAGTTGAGTAATTTCATGGGTAATGAAGGGCATGAGGGAGCAGAGAAGTGGCTTAATCATCTTAAGAAGACTTTCCAGTTGATGCATAGGCAGGGAAATCTTCTGGAGGATAGGTGGGTCGAGACGATTACTTGGTTTTTAGGTGAGCAACCTGCATCCCGGTGGAAACAAAAGTTTTATCAGTTGTCACCAGAGGAAGCTGGTGATTGGGAAGTTTTTAAGCGACTATTCTAGAAGAAATTCATTTCTCCAGAGTACATAGATCGCAAGAAGCAAGAATTTACGCATCTGAAATAGGGAAAGATGACAGCTAAAGAGAACTACAGGAGGTTTACTGATTTGTCTCGTTATCACCCAGAGATTGCTGCTAATTCGGTTAACATGTTTCGTTATTTCAGGTTGGGTACTCGAAAAAAGTGGAGTTTTATAGCGACCACGACTCCATGTGCTACTTACCAAGAGTTTTATGAGATTCCGTGAGAATTGAAGATTCAGAGAACATGCCCAGTGAAAGTGAGAAGGAAGAATGAAAAAAATAAGGGTCAATCGTCTGAGGGACCTAGTAAGACACAAAGTTTTAAGAGAAGTGGTGCCAGTTCCAGTTCTTCTTATGGGGGTTTGAGTTCCACTGGGAAGAGGAGAGGTGGTAGATTTTCAAGGTGTCCTAGATTCAAGAGACAGAGGGATTCTAGTGGCACAAGTGCTCCTTTATGTCGTAGATGTAAAAATCGCCATTTTGGGGAGTGTAAGCGAGACAGTAGCGAATGCTATACTTGTGGTCAAATAGGGCATAGGGCTATGCATTGTCCACAAAATCAGCAGAGGCCCCAACCGCTTTCCTTACCACCGCTAGTTTCAATTCAGCAATTTCCATGACCTAATAGTTATGCTCAGACGGGTCATGGGGGTGCTTATCATTATCAGGGTGACGTAGCTCCTTATTCTGCAGGGCAGTATCAATATTCGCAGGACCCGTATCAACAGAGTGATTATCCTCAGTATCCTATAGGTTATACGTCGTATCCTCCCTATTCAGCTGGTGGGTCTCAATGGTATCCTAGATGACAGTCTTAGCATGTAGAGGTTGCTTCTAGCAGTGCAGGATCATCGAGGCAGCCTAGTTAGACAGGTCAGGGGCGTAGTGTGTAGGGACGTGGTAATCAGGCTAGCAGAGGTCATGGTAGACGACAGCAAGCTCAGGGACGTATTCACAACATTACACTGCAGGATACTCAAAATAGTCCTGATTTGATCATGGGTACGTTGAATATTCTTCGTCATTTCGCTAGAGTATTAATTGATTGTGGTGCTATGCATTCTGTTATTTCTCATACGTTTGCTCAGACGACACAACCTCATTCTACACCTCTTGGGTATGATTTAGAGTTTGCAATGCCTAGAGGGGAGAGATGTTATGTTAGTTGTGTATATCCAGGATGTCTTGTGTTGGTAGAGGATGTTGTTATGCTAGCTAATCTTATTCCGTTAGATATTGTTGACTTTGATGTTATTCTGGGCACAGATTGGTTACATTATAATCGTGCCAATATCGATTGTTATGGGAAGACAGTCACTTTTCATCGTCCTGGATTGCCTAAGGTTATGTTTGTGGGCGAGCGTAGTGGAGTGAGGCACGACGTTATTTCGGCCGTGAGGGCTAAAAGATTATTAAAGAAAGGTTTTCAGGGATATTTGGCTTAAGTAGTGTTCAATCATGATGTTCCTAGCGGTGTGGAGGATGTAAAAGTAGTTAGGCATTTTCCTGACGTATTCCCTGATGATTTACCTGGATTGCCGCCAGACCGAGACGTGGAGGTCACTATTGATTTACTTTCAGGTACGGATCTTATATCTTTAACTCCTTATCGAATGGCTCCTGCTGAATTTAGGGAATTAAAAATCCAGTTGCAGGAATTAGTTGATAAGGGTTTTATTCAGCCTAGTACTTCACCCTGGGGAGTTCTATTTTTATTTGTACGGAAGAAAGACAGGACTTTGAGGCTATGTATTGATTATCGGCAATTCAATAGGGTAACAATTGAAAATCGTTATCTGTTGCCACGTATTGATGATTTATTTGATTAGCTTTGAGGCGTATGTGTGTTTTCTAAGATTGATTTGAGGTCTGGGTATTATCAATTGAAGATTAAAAGTGAGGATGTTCCTAAGACGGCCTTTAGGACTCGATATGGTCATTATGAGTTTCTTGTGATGCCATTCGGATTAACTAATGCTCCTAAAGCTTTTATGGACTTGATGAATCGACTATTCCAGCCATATTTAAATAGGTTTGTCATTGTCTTTATTGATGATATTATGGTATACTCTAAGTCTAAAGTAGAACATGTTCGACATCTTACTTTGGTGTTGAAGAAATTGAAGGAACACCAATTGTATGGTAAGTTTAGCAAATGCTAATTTTGGCTAGATCAAGTGGCATTTTTGGGACACGTTATATTAGCCCAAGGTATTTAGGTGGACCCTCAGAAGGTAGCAGCCATTGAGAATTGGGAACAACCACGAACCGTCACTGAGGTACGGAGTGTCCTCGGCTTAGCAGGTTATTATAGACAGTTTGTTAATGATTTTTCAATCATTGCATTGCCACTAACGAGGTTGACTAGGAAGGATGTTAATTTTGAGTGGGATGATAATTGTGAGCAGAGTTTCCAGCAGTTGAAGTATTGTCTCACTCATGCACCTGTTTTGGCACTTCTTGATGATAGTGGTAATTTTGAGATCTATAGTGATGCTTCCTTGAATGGTCTGGGATGTGTGTTGATGCAGCATGGTAGGGTGATTGCTTATGCTTCGAGACAATTGAAGCCTAATGAGATGAATTATCCTACGCATGATCTTGAATTAGCGGCCATTATTTTTGCCTTGAAGATTTGGAGGCATTATCTTTATAAAGAAAAATGCAAGATTTTTACGGATCAAAAAAGTCTTCAGTATCTTTTCTCCTGGAGGGATCTTAATCTTCGTCAGCGAAGATGGATTGAATTGCTCAGTGATTATGATTACACGATTGAGTATCACCCTGATCATGCAAATGTGGTGGCAAACGCACTCAGTAGGAAGTCTCAAGGCCAAGTTAATGCTTTATACGCTTGTCGTGTCCCTCGTCTTGTAGATTTGAGATCTACTGGAGTGAAGTTAGGGGTGGAAGAGCGAGAATAAGCTTTACTTGCTAATTTTCAAGTCAGGCCAATTTTAATTGATCGTGTGCTTGAGGCTCAGATAAATGATGAAGAAACCCATGAATTAATTCAAGCAAGAAACCAGGGGGAAAAGAAAGATCTCAGAATTCGAGAATTGGATGGTATACTTATGCAAGAAAAAAGAATGTATGTGCCGAATAATGCTGAATTACCCAAGGCAATTATTAATGAAGTGCATGTATCGGCTTATGCAATGCATCCTAGAGGTACTAAAATGTATCATACCATTCGACCATTTTATTATTGGCTGGGTATGAAAAGAGAAATTCCTGAGTACGTGAGTAGGTATACCATATGTCAGCAAGTCAAAGCTGAAAGGAAAAAGCCATTTGGACTAATGCAGCCACTTCCCATTCCTTAATGGAAATGGGAAGATAGTACCATGGATTTCGTGTATAAACTTCCTCGTACGCGAAATGGTTATGATGGCATTCGGGTGATGGTGGATCGGCTTACTAAATCAGCACATTTTATTCTAGTCAGGGAGAAATACCCTTTAAGCTGATTAGCTGAGTTGTTTATATCGAAGATTGTTAAATACCATGGAGTTCCAGTTAGTATTATCTCAGATCGGGATCCTAGGTTCACTTCTAAGTTTTGTGGCATTTCAGGAGGCTCTTGGTTCGAGGTTACTTTATAGTATGGCATATCATCCCCAGATAGACGGGCAGTCTAAGAGGACTATTTAGACGTTGGAGGATATGCTAAGATCTTCGGTATTGCCGTTTAACGACGCTTGGCATAAGCATCTGGATTTGATGGAATTTGCATACAATAATAGCTACCATTCTAGTATTGGTATGTCACCTTTTGAGGCACTTTATGGCAAGTCTTGTCGTACTCCTTTATGTTGGTCAGAGGTTGGTGAAAGAGTATTGGTGGACCCAGAGACTGTAGATGAGACTACTCAGAATATTCAGGTGATTAAATCTAACCTGAAAGCGGCCTAGGATCGACAAAAGAGTCTGGCAGACAAGCATGCTACTAATCGGGTGTATAAAATTGGTGATTGGGTATATTTGAAGCTATCACTATGGAAAAGGTGTAGTACGGTTCAGGAAAAAGGGTAAGCTAAGTCCTAGGTACATCGAACCATATCAGATCACCGAGCAAGTTAGTGAGGTTGCTTACAGACTTGAGTTGCCTCCAGAGTTATCTAAAGTGAATAATGTTTTTCATGTCTCTATGCTTCATCATTATATCTTAGATCCATCACATGTGATACCTCCTCAGCCATTCGAAATTAATCCAGATTTGACTTATGACGAGATGCCAGTGACAATTTTGGATTGGAAAGATAAGGTTCTAAGGAATAAGACTGTGTGCTTAGTAAAAGTTTTGTGGAGAAATCACTAGATGGAGGAAGCTACCTGGGAGACGGAGGATTGTATAAGGGACATGTATCCACGCTTGTTTTATGATTATAAGTGGTTTGTATTTTAATGTATCAAATTTTGGGGACAAAATTTTCTTAGGGGGGTAGGTTGTGACAGCCCATCCCGAAATATGGAACAATTTATCCTTGAGAGCGTGGAAATTACTATATTGATTTATGATTATATTACTCTTGTTACTAATTAATTTGATTTATGTGGAAGCTTGTATGCTTATTAAAGAAAATGTGATTATTGATATCTATGTGAACATGACACATATGCATTGCAAAGCAAGAAAAAGAGTTGAGTTGTGTAAAGTGTTTGAGTTGGGGAGATATTCAATGGCTGGAGAATGCCTTGAACATATAATAATGAAATCTAGTATATGTCAAGCATCAGGGAAAGGGCTTGAGTATATGGCTGGGTGTCGAGGTAAGTGTCCATATAATAAAGTGAAAATTTGAGAATTTAATTAAGAAAATTGGATTTAAGGGATGAATGGAGTTCACTCATATTCTAAGGTATTTGGAGTCAAGTGGTATAAGCATGGTATGAGACGTGCAGGCTTGGGTACCTTAGGTATGTGTTAGCGGGATTAGAAGGGAGTGATACATTCATCCATCTATTTTTCATATATTTCATGCATTTGAAAGAATTGTTACAATTTAATTATTATTTAATTGGTAGTTAGCGGGATTAGAAGGGAGTGATACATTCATCCATCTATTTTTCATATATTTCATGCATTTGAAAGAATTGTTACAATTTAATTATTATTTAATTGGTAGTTTTTGTTGTGAATTAATTCGGGTCCTATTGTTATTTCGCTGCGTATTTGATAAAATTTATGTAAGACTTTGTTATGCGATGTATGGTGTAAAAGTTATAATTTAATTTTAATTTTTCACCATATCTTTGTTGTAGAATTTATTTCTATAGCTAAGATATGGCTCACACCGGTAGCTCGTGAATGGTCTTTATTCGCGGGTCGAGGCGTGACAGCAGCTAGGCGGGGGCTTATGTGACAGCCCGTCCCGAAATATGGAATAATTTATCCTCGAGAGCGTGGAAATTACTATATTACCCTTGAGCGTTTGGTTGTGTTTGGGTAATTGGGCTAAGGAATTAGACCAATTACATTCATTTTCTAATTTTTTGGACCTAATTGGAACTAAAGCTTTGTTTTAGTGTTTTTGTGGTTTTGTTGGGTTGCCAAATCAGGACCACGCACACACACCAAGCCGTTGACCCTTCCTTCTCTCTTTCCCTCTAGGATTTTCTTCCATTTCCGTACAACTGTATGAACAACCTCTTAACCAACTTCATCACTCATGGATCAAAGTTGCAGAAGTCGTTTTAATGCTCCTTGCAAGCTTAGGAGTCGAACTATAGTTTTGGCTGGACATGAGGACTTCAGAAACCCGAGAACCATAATCTCCGGTAAGGTGCACTGTGACTCCGTCGTGATCGCAGAGGTTTCATCGAGTTTTAAGGTCGTAGGAGGTCTTAAAACTTCTTCATGAATCTCAGAAAGGAATTTTGGAGTGATTTGGATGTCGAAACCCTCAAGTTTGTGGAGTTGCAAAGGTGGCCGGACTATCGGGATTTTTCCGGCGAGATTCTGTTGGTTTTAGGACCAAAAAGGAGTAAGGATGTGTTCTTTTCATCTTAAGCTTCACATTGGTATAAATTTATTAATTTTGGTTGAGAAATGGATGAGATATTAAGGGTTGAAGTTTTCTAGAAACTGGCGATAACAGAGGTGACCGGCGCTGGACTCTGGCAATCTGTTGAAGAAGGTGAAGAATATTCCATCAAAGTTGACGGAATATGCTAACGGCGTCAGGTAAGTTTAACAGCATATGCTAACTTTTAACAGAATATTCCCTAATGCCATTCTGGATTCCATCCAACGTGCCAAGCAAGTGCCTGCACGTGGCTGCGCATGTGGCCGTGCCTTGGCTGGCGCGTGAGGCAGTGTAGGACATCGGATAATTTTTCTAAAAATATGGGGATGTTCGTGTGGTTAAGCAGAGCACGTTGGTATATTCAAACACCCCAATTGAGTAACGTATGAGAAGTTATTACCTAGTTTTGTTTATTTGCTTAAAAATAACGTTAAAATAGTAATTTCGCATATAGGTGAGACTTATCCAGAGGACAAGCGCAATCAAGCAAGACTCGGGGGTTACCACCCTTCCACATACCAGTGAGTGGGCTTTTGTTTTCAATATATATATGCTTGGTATTTTTCCCAGAAAATGTGTTTAAATGAGTTGTGTTTTGAAATGCCATGCCAAATGTTCTATACTTCGATTATGCATTTAGTAGTTGCATGTATTTATCTTTGACGTTGCGGACGCTCATGGAAGTTCTAAGTGAGTATATGTAGTGATGATGGCGAGTTACATTATGATGGTTATGTATAGAAGCATTTAAAGCTCATAAACCTGCACCCCAGTGTTAGTGCTCTCGCCCGTGGTCAGGGCAGAGTCCTTCACGTGATGTTCATTTCCCGCACCTCACGCTCATCTTGGATTCAAGATAGGTGCACAATCTTATCGTATAGACCACACTAGGTGGTTCCGACTCGTAGGTGACCTGCGATCATTCGCACAGTCTTCACGTGATCGTAGCACTTGAGTGTATTTATTTACACCCAGTCCTGTCGTACAAACCACTTTAGGTGGTTCCAACTCGTGTGCAGGCATACTTTTTGAGCTATAGATTCAGCCGTACAAGCCACTCTAGGTGGATCCAGCTGATACGTTATTACTCATTGATTTACTTCACCTGATTTACTGATTCTGTTATATTGAGATATTTGGCATGGTATATTTATAGATTTTGTTATCTAGAGCGTGGTTTTGACGCGCGCACACACACACACACACATATATATGTTTATTCTATTTTCTGGGGAATTATACAGGTTTTCCAGCGAGGGGTGATGACATTTGATAATTGAGATGGTTTTGAAATGCTTTGTTTTTGCCCACTCACACTTTCTGTATTGCGCCCCTCCAGGGTCTAGGTAGAAGTTCTTATTGGTGGCAAGCGAGGAATTTACGATGGTTCTGATAGATTATCACTAATGTAGGACTATCTTTGGTATTGTATAATTAGTATTCGTCCTGTTGGACTGCACTAAGCTACCTATGCTCTGATTATGTGTTATCACACTTAAACTCGTCTCTTGCACTCTATCTTATCTAGTGTTCAGCTAGTTTGGTTTTTATTTACTCTTATTTTCATGTCTTCATTACTTCCATATTGCGCACATGGCGACGTCACCCTCATGTGATAGCCAGCACGCCTTGATTTTAGGTCGGCGTGTGTAAGCTTAGAAGGATTAAGCGAATTTAAGTATATTGATTAAATATCATTAAAAAATAATTAAATTTATCATAGAATATATAAATAGACATTGAATAATATGGTATTTTTAAAAAGAAGAATCTATATATGTAATGTGAGAGTTAAGTTAATATTTATGTGAGGGGATAAGATAAATATTTTAGTGGGATACAAAATATGGTGGGTCTTAGGTTAGAATAAAGAAATATAGAAAGAAGGATAATAAAATATAGTGAGATATAAGAAATAAGAAGCCTGCAAAAAGAGTGGTGGGGTAAGAGAAAAAAACAGAATAATAAAAAGGCCTAATTGGATTAATAGTCCTCGTGGTGATAGGGTAATTGAAAGATAGCCCATGTGATAAAAAATAAAAAAAGGATAAACAAATGAAAAGTCAGCAAATTAAATCACTAAAAAAGTAAAAAAGATGTATAAATTTATCTTATTTGCAACTACCTGTAGCTTCATCTCCATCGCAAAGTTGTCGCTGCTCTGCAACTAATATTTTTTTTTTTTTTTTTCAGATTTTGTTCTCCCCTCATAAGCCCACTTATCCCCGCCTAACCCCGTCCAGCTCCGTCTAGCCCTGCCTAGCCTCGCCTAATACCGCATAGATACCGCCAAGCCGCCGCCTAATAAGTTTTCTGATTCCATCTCCGTAAGACGTAGATTTGCGGATTGTGTTGTGATCCAAAGGCCGTCAGGGCTTGATCCTGGATGAACGATTGATGAATGATGAGCACTTTCTTCAAGGGCCGTAGAGGCTTGATCTTGAATTGGTGGAAGTTCCTCAAGGGCCGTCAGGGCCTGATCTTGAAGGAGGATTTGGCGAAGAACGAAGAGAGCTTTCTTGATCCTTCGGGATTGCTTTAGAATTTCAAAACTTCAAAGACACAATTCTTTGTGAAGTGAATTCTCTTCCAACTTAGGAGTAGAGAAATG
>JADOBS010303128.1:0-16809 GCA_015708375.1 Cydonia oblonga
CATATGAGATGATTAGATTTGTCACGTAATTAGAAGACTTGCTAAAATGTTTCCCCTCCATAGCTAGTTATGGATGACCCATTCTTTCTATACTCAATTATTTAACAGAATATTCCATCTACATATGTATGTGTGTGTGTATATATCATTGAGTCACTCTCACTGATATCACTAGCTCTCCCAAACACTCTCTCTTCCTCCCTCCCATGGTTGCCTTCTCCTCCTTATCATCACCATGTCCTCCTGCCATTTCTTCCTCCCAAGGTTACTACTAATTCCTAATATTAATTACGTACTTCTTCTTTAAATAATTAAATTATGTATAATTGCTTACTTTTGCATGGGTGTGCTGACATGCAACAGGTGGACCCGAGTTCTCCGGCGCCAGAACTCCCAGAGCGACGACACCGACAACACCCACAACTCCAACAACATCGAAGACATCATCAACACCCCAATCATCTCCAACTCCGTCGAATGCTACGCCTGCACTCAGGTGGGGGTCCCAGCCTTTCACTCCACCAGCTGCGACGGCGCCCACCAGCCCCAATGGGAGGCCTCCGCCGGCTCTTCCCTGATCCCCATCCAATCCCGCTCCGACCTCAAAAAGGGTCTCTCCCGCCACCGCCCAGCCAGCCCCTTCGGCCCCGTACTTGACCCCCGCAGCAAGCGAGTCCAGCGCTGGAACCGCGCGTTCCTCCTCGCGCGTGGGATGGCGCTGGCCGTCGACCCTCTCTTCTTCTACGCCCTCTCCATTGGAAGAAGCGGGACGCCCTGCCTTTACATGGACGGCGGGCTGGCAGCAATTGTCACCGTGCTCCGCACGTGCGTGGACGCCGTGCACCTGTGCCACCTGTGGCTACAGTTCCGGCTGGCGTACGTGTCGAGGGAGTCTCTGGTGGTCGGCTGCGGGAAGCTTGTGTGGGACGCACGTGCGATCTCCTCCCACTACCTTCGATCTCTCAAAGGTTTCTGGTTTGACGCCTTCGTCATCCTCCCCGTTCCCCAGGTGAGTCGACTGGCTGGCCTTTCATCCTCTTCAATCACATCTTTTGTTTAATTACGAAACCGCCCATGAGTTCGTATCTCTACTGGTCTCCACATGAAAAAACTTAATACCCGATCACGTGGTCTCATCTCGTATGAGAGCTGCTGTCAGTCCAACTAAAGTTAAAGTTTTTCTCGCCTCACGTTCATATAATATGATTATCCAGATATTTAGAAAGTATCACTAACTTTCGAATTTTCTTTTGGTGAAATGATCACAATAAACTATACGATATGAGAAATGGTATGGTTGATATTTCATGATACAAGGGACACATTACTATGACATAATTTAATAAAAAGTACTACTCACACATCTATTTTTACTTTCTACGTACTCTTATCAATTTTTTGTCATTGATCGTTTTCAATTCATTCTATCCAACAGTAAAAAATGAGAGGGATATATGAGAAGTAAAAATAGATACGCTATAGCCCTACCCAATTTAATTAGCCTACAATAAAACCTGTTTGTCAGAAACTGCATTTTTTGTCACCAATTTGCAGAGAAATTGCAGATTTTTGCTGAGAAACACTCTTTCTGCATCTTTGTTTTTGCAGGCAGTATTTTGGCTGGTTCTTCCAAAATTGATAAAAGAAGAGAAGATTAAGGTGATCATGACCATTCTTCTCTTAATTTTTTTGTTCCAATTCCTCCCAAAAGTCTACCACAGCATCTCGTTGATGAGAAGAATGCAAAAGGTCACAGGCTACATCTTTGGCACCATTTGGTGGGGTTTTGGCCTCAACCTCATCGCCTACTTCATTGCCTCTCACGTACGTAGAATCGTCAAATTACGTGATTACTATTCAAAATCTCTATTAATTGTAGTTCTTTATGCTTAATTAACTTTTGTTCCGTGATTTTAGGTTGCTGGGGGATGCTGGTATGTGCTCGCGATTCAGCGCGTAGCTTCCTGCCTAAGGCAACATTGTGACCAAAATGTCAACTGCAACCTCTCTTTGTCTTGCTCGGACGAAGTTTGCTACCAGTTTTTACCGGCCACCACGAGTGGAAGCACTTGTGGAGGCAACACAACAGCAAGCGTCATGAGAAAGCCGCCACTCTGCCTGGATGTCAATGGCACGTTTAACTATGGAATCTATCAGTTGGCTCTTCCTGTCATATCTAGCAACTCCCTTGCTATTAAGATCCTTTATCCCATCTTTTGGGGTTTAATGACTCTCAGGTACCTTGTTAAGCAAGTAAACTTCGCGATTAACTAGTAATAATGCGAATATTAGACAATTTATATGATTAATTATTTGATCAATTGCAGTACATTTGGGAATGATCTTGAACCTACAAGCCACTGGTTAGAAGTGATTTTCAGCATATGCATTGTGCTTAGTGGCTTGCTGCTCTTCACTTTGTTGATTGGGAACATTCAGGTGACTTTTCGCATACATAATAATGTATATTTTGGTTTTGGGTTTTGATATTTTACCTTTTTTGGCCAAGTGACCTGATTACGAGTAGACTTCACGGTGGCGTGTCTCGTAGTTTAAATTTGATTAGAATATATGCTCGAATAAAAAAAAGAAACAACTGATCTCACTATACGTACTGAACAATGCTTGATGCAGGTATTTCTCCACGCCGTTATGGCAAAGAAGAGGAAGATGCAGCTGAGATGCAGAGACATGGAATGGTGGATGAAGCGGAGGCAGTTGCCTTCTGGATTGAGACGAAGAGTACGCCATTACGAAAGGCATAGATGGGTGACAATGGGGGGAGAAGATGAGATGGATTTGATCAAAGACTTGCCGGAAGGGCTCCGGAGGGAGATTAAGCGCCATTTATGCTTAGATCTCATAAAAAAGGTTCCCCTGTTCCACGACTTGGATGATCTTATTCTTGACAACGTTTGTGATAGGGTTAGGCCTCTGGTCTTCTCCAAAGATGAAAAGGTAACAAATTGATCATCTGCAAAGTGATTTAATTACTCTATGATCACGTGATTTACATCCCAATTAATTTAAACAGATAATCAGAGAAGGAGATCCTGTGCCGAAGATGCTATTTATTGTGCGTGGACGCATTAAGCGCACCCAAGGCCTAAGCAAAGGCATGGTGGGAACGAATGTGCTTGAACCGGGAGGGTTTTTTGGCGATGAGCTGCTCTCCTGGTGCCTTCGCCGGCCATTCATAGACCGCCTTCCAGCCTCATCCGCGACATTCACCTGCGTTGAATCAACAGAAGCATTTGGCCTCAATGCAGTCGATCTGAGATACATCACGGATCACTTCCGTTACAAATTTGCCAACGAGAGGCTTAAGCGAACTGCGAGATACTACTCTTCGAATTGGAGAACATGGGCAGCTGTGAACATACAATTCGCTTGGCGCCGGTACAGGTTGAGGACTAATCGAGGTCCGGTGATTCCTGTGATTCCAAATGGAGGTTCTGAGCGGAAGCTGTTACAGTATGCTGCAATGTTCATGTCACTTAGGCCACACGATCACCTTGAATAAATAGCACTCAATTAGTGCTTAATAAAATCTTCTTCATGTAGAAAATAAAACTATTTAGGCCACATTTTCAGACCATGCTCTAATCCATTTTCCCTAATTAACACATCAATTAAAATAATGGTCTGAATTCAATATAGCATTAGTGTATGTAGAAATATTGTTCTATGATAATATCTTTTTCAATATTATTATTTTCATGAGAATACAATACTTTAAACTATTTTAATTTATAAGAGAATTTTCAAACTCGAGTTCAAGTGGGTAGACATATTATTGTGGTCAAATGGCCTAACCCACTGAAATGAAGACGATATTCTAAAATATTCTAATGTTAGCTCTATACTTAAAAAGGCATTGTCTAAATCATACATTAATCTCATCTAAGCATCAATTCTCCGTTAAGGTTAAATTCTTTGGACAATCATATCTATACGTTGAATTATGAATAAAAGAATACCAACGATATATCTACATATTCTATGTGTTAAACCACTCTAAATCTTCACATTCTTAAGTGCCACCTCTTAAGTTTGGCACAGGAAAAAAATTCATCTAACACACAGAAAATTTAACTGAGTAACGCGAAGCACAGTTCCGTTGGGCTGTGAATTCATAGATAGGAAGGAACCGTCCACATTTATACAATACTGGATGCTCTGGATTACAACTAAAGCGACACCGTTATTAAATTTCCGTCGTCTTTTTCCTTCTCCGTTCGACATTATAAGTGTCGCGTATAGTACTACGACGTTCGACGTAAATCATTGCATCTTGCATGTCGTTTACTAGACGAGTAGACGTTCAAATGTCGTCAGGCGAGTACAGCACTCCTTACATTTCACATCATATGTTGTTTAGCTAGCTGTTTTGGAGGTTGAGGATAAAAACGATACACATGCAACTTCCCTCTTGCGTCTCCACAAAACAACTGCAAAGTTTTTTTGTTTCGGTCAATATATCATTTTACTCTCAATTTTCTTTTTGATTTATAGTCAAATTATCCAACAAAAAAATAAATTATATAGTGAAATTGCTTATTTCTAATGATTTTATTTTATTTTTATTTTTGTGAGTGATGGATGATTAATTGCCACAGTTTACTTCAGAGGTTCTTCTGGAATTTGTTTGCGACTTTGCAGAATTTCATTTGCAAGTATACATATTTTTTTTCTGTTTGATTTGGTACTGGGCGATAATAGGGTTTCAATAGTAATTTAAAAATTTATGACATGCTTAATGTGAATTTTTCGATAAATATTGATGAATAAATATACTCACATTTCCCACATAACTTAGCCTCATTCATACTAACTACCATTCACAGATTCACAAGCCCATGCTACAAGGCTTGTGACTTAGTAAATTTTATAACTATAACAATTGCTATAACATCGTACTTTGTATATTGTACATTTATATGAAGGTTGTTCACTGTATAGTTGCTAGATTCTTCTAATTGAAAATCTTTTTCTTTTCTTTCACATTCTAAAATTTCTCTATTTCCCTTGGGACGCAAGATTGCACTGGATCTATTGAACTGTATATGACAACTTGTTCGAATATAGTTATCTAGGATTAACGTGTGTTCACACAATTTTTCTTTTCAGATTTAACACAAAAAAGGGGAAAAACAACAAATCACAAGTTCCCATCTCCCCTCCGCCTATCCATTTCCTCTTGCTGCTCCTTCTCCTTCATAACCATCATCGTTTCATCTTCTGTCTTCTTATCAATAAGTTAAAAGAAAGAAAAAGGATATCAATTTGACGTTCACACCTAAAACTCTATCTTTAAATATGGAAATCCTTGTATATATATATATATTCCAATTTGGTGTTTGAAAAAAAGAAAAACTAATGAAAATGGCTTAAAAACTTTGAGTTTTAACGATAAGCACAAAATAAAGGGTAAAATGAATAGTACCAAGTTTGACTTTTTAGTGTAAAAATGTGATTTTTCGTTAAAGTAAACATTACCGTGAGCTTTTCGTTAAAACTCAAAAAAAAAAAAAAAAGAGCATTGGGACACATATATGGAGTTATTTTTGTAGTTCGCATTAGCTGATTTATAATTGATATGGTTCTGTCGGTAGTTGGGGTTCAAAAGACTAAATAAATGCTAAAGGAGGAGAATTCAAAATGCCAACCTTGTCGATTTAGGGTTTTGGGGGATACTTTATCTTCATATTTGGTTTAGCCTCTAGTACTTGTTTTGATTGTGGGTATTGTGATCCAATAAAACTAGATGGAAAGAAAAGCAGAGGAAGATGAAACGATGATGATGGATGAGGGAGGAGAGGCTAGAGAAGTGTGGCTTAATTACTTTTTAATTTTTCTTGTGAGGAAAATTTCCAATAATAATGCCCATGTAACGTTAGCTACTTAACGGTTTTGTTAACAACTTTAACGGGATGAGGCAAACTAGGACACGAAACAAGAGCACGAGGAGTAAAGTGAGACACATTAGAGTGTAGAGGGTAAGATGAGACTCGGTGAAGAGTACAAGGGACATTGCTTTTTTGGTTGATAATATTAGGGTTGATCAGCTCAGCCATTCCTAATTAAAAAAGCTTCCTTCTGTCCCAAGGCAGAAAAATACCCTAAGTTCTCGCCCAATTTTGCTCCCATTTTTTAATTTTTTGCCACAATAATTTTCGTCCAAATTAGGGGCAGAGATTGTTGTCCCCTCCTCCAAATTTGGCTTAACTTCCCAACCCCAATCAGCTTTCTCTTTTCTTCTCTCTCCCAACCAACGAAAAATGGAGGTCGTCCTCGTCACGACCTCCCGGCCACCCTAACCGCCCACATTTTTTTTTTTTTTACCAAAGTTCATTCTAGGGTTTCTTCCCCAAACATTTTCAATTTTTTTTTTTTTTGCCCTAGAATTTGCTTCAACACATCAAGTTCCTTTCACCCAATTCATCACAAATTAACTTCATGTTCAGCTCTGCAGGTACATTTTCTTTCTCCAAAAATGCTATATATGTAGGACATTCTTTTACCACATCGCAGATAAAGGAGGTCGTCCCCGTGAGTCACATGTATTAGAAAGGTGGTGAATAAATATGACACGAATAACTTGTGTTTAAGCATACTTTTTCATATATTTATCATTAATTTTGTTTAGTGGTTGTTGATGAATGGTGTTTTCTTGGGTTAGGTACCATAGTATTCACAATTAGATCAGCCAAAAGATGGGGTTGAAGTTCTCAAGGCAAGTGCCTGCAGGGAAGTTTGAAAGCTTAACCCTACAACACAAACTGATCAATTGTCTGAGTAAAAGCTTTTACATCCGTAACTTGGTGTCAAAGCAGCGGAGGCGAATGCTTGTTGCTGGCTATGATCTCGACATGACTTACATCACGGATCGCATTTTGGCAATGTCATTCCCTGCAGAACGAATGCGGGCAATGTATCGTAATCCTCTTTGGCAGGTCAAGTCTGTGCTTGATATGAGACATCAAGATCATTACAAGGTACTGCAGCTCCTTAATCCAATTAGTTCCTTCTCAAATTTTTCCTCTAATTTATATATGCATTTTTTCGTTAAAAAGGTGGTACTTTTTCAGATCTACAACCTTTGCATCGAAGAAAATTATGACCCGTCTCATTTTCATGGTCGTGTGGAGAGGTTTCCTTTTGATGACAATCATGTTCCACATCTAGAAATGATCAAGCTCTTCTGTGAAAGCGTAGATTCATGGCTATCACAGGATCCGGAAAACATTGCTGTTATACACTGCATGGTAGGCATAAATAGCAAGCTAGCTGCTACAAATATAATTTCTTAGGCAAATTTTGTTGTTTGCTTAATTATCTGAATCCAAATATTTATAACACACTGATTAAGCTAAATTCACACCAGTGAGGATGTATTATAATGTTCATGTTCTTCGATCACTGCTATTTTGATGCAGGCAGGCAAAGGTCGCACGGGCTTAATGCTATGTGCTTACCTAGTCTACTGTGGGATGCCAGCAGAGGAAGCTCTTCAGTTGTATGCTCAAAGGCGGACCGTCAATAATGAAGGAGTGAGGCACATTAGTTATAATGCAAATAATTTCCCGTAGAATGTTAGTATATAACATAATCTGTATGAACAAAAATTTGAGATTATGTATTACTTTCAATTTCGATTCTAAGTCATTTAAAAACTCCTTTAAGAAGGGCATGAAAAAAGCTTACACTAAGAAGCACGTTGTGTATCTGATCTAAACAGGTCTCAATACCAAGCCAACGCCGTTATGTAGAATACTGGTCGAACTGTCTCTCTTTTCCTCGTGGAGTTGAAGATGCGCCTCCCGATGTGAACTTGCCTCAGCAATGTACCAGAGAATTGAGACGAATCCGATTTTATGACACGATTAACATTGAAAAAATATTTTTTGTGGTCTCAGAGTTGCAAGAGGTATGCCCTTTTTGTACATTCTGATAATCTAGAACATTGATCAATTACAATATCCTTTTAAGCCAACTAATAAGAATTTTTTGAACTTTGTCTTAACAGATTTCCGGCCAGCTTTATCGTCCATCACTAGAAGTTTCTAGGAGTTCCTGCAAACAAATCCAGAAAGGATGTCAGAGGACGAGTAGTCCACGATACTATGTCTCATTCGTTGAAGGCGAAGAGGAAGACAAGAAAGCAGAATCGGATGAGCCTCATGTTGTAGTCCAAATGGATACAGAAAGCTCCGTACTTTACCAGAAGGCCTGTCTTGAATATTACTTTGATATGCCTGTGCAGATAACCGGAGATGTGCGAGTCATATTCTATCAAAAAATGTATGGAAGTCGCCTCTTCTATGCTTGCTTCAACACAGCTTTCATCAGGAACAGCTTGCTACAGGTCTTGACCTACTTTCTCTTTTCAGCACTTTATCAACGGTTCACTGAAAATGCTTCTTTACAAAGCACTTATGAGCCCGGAGAAAATTTAGGTCTTGTTTGGGATTACTTCTAGAGAGGTCAAAATCGTTTCCAAACAACCAGAAGGGCATTTAGTGATGTATGGCAGACAAAGTTTAAGAGTGCTCATGGGTTTCGGAAGCACATGTAGTACTTCCCGGGAGAAGCATTGCTCAACTACTTCTTGAAAAAAATGCTTTCAAATGCATTTTCAGGAATTTGAATTTTTTTAAGTTTTTTGCTGAAAGTGATTATAGGTCAATTTTGCGCTTTTGAGCATTAATGCTTCCGAGCGCTTTTACAACCCATAAACACTTTTAACTTTTTCTGCTAAACATTGTCAGGAATGATTATAGCCATTCTAAAAGCACATCCAAACAAGCTGCCGCATGCACAGTTAAAAATCTGATTCATGTTGATATGTTGGTGTTTTGAATGGTTGCAGCTCACTGTTCAGGATTTGGATAAAGTTGGAAAAAAAGGAGGATCAGTATGCGGCCCTGCCTTCTGCTTGGAGCTACTATTTGGTCCTGTGAATGCAAGACCCTCATTCACAACTCCATCTGATCATCGTGAATTGCTGTAAAGTCTTACCTGGAGTTGTTTGAAGGAGATTAAACCGGCGGTTTGAATGAATTTCGACTCTAATTTTCTCGACACAAATTGATCGACATGATAAACCCTGCAGTTTTGCAACTTTAACAGTATATATATACAAAATCACGTTCCTCCTGCATTCTTGCCATCTAATTTTTCATTGGCAGAAAGCAGTTGGCTTGTGGAAAGAACAAGTTATGTATCATAGTACGATCCAGAGCATTTTGCTGATATTGAGGTATTATTTATCTTGAAATTTTGATGATTCATTGCGATTTTTTTAACTGCGCATCCCACCTCCCGGAAAAGAAAAAAACTGACAGTATGGCGCTATAATGCACTTGCTAATTATGACTGTCACAGAATTATAACTTAAGCATTAGCTTTCACATCCATCAGTTTTTCCTCGACGAATGCCCTGCAGTTCTTCCCAAGATGGATCCAAACTACGATTATGGTGGCGCACTGCTTCGACCACCATGTTGAGAGTTGTTCCAAATTGGTGAGGGACAAGATTTGCTACGTGTTTATATGGTCTTGGGCTACTCTCCATATTGCCAATTGTTTTTATAGTGAAACCTCAATTTCATCATGGTATCAGAGCGGGTTGTCCTCGTGTGACGCTTCACGTCACCCAGTTGTTGTCCACGTGTAGGCTTGAAAATTCGTCACACGTGCGGGGGTGTGTTGAGAGTTGCCCCACATTGGTGAGGGACAAGGTTTACTATGTGCTTATATGGTCTTGAGCTACTCCCTATATTGCCAATTGATTTTATGGTGGAACCTCAATTTCATCACACCATGGCCTCCATCCACTCTCCTCCACCCGAATAGGTTTTACCGAATGGGTTGATGACCATCATCTCGAGCATTGTTGAATGTTTCATATTGCAAATGGCAAACTCTATCTCGTATGCATTCCCTTGGAAGCCTTGAATCTTAACTATTTAGTCGAAGCAATGGACCTACAACAATCAGATACGAGCCCCAAGTGCATCCTGCAAATCGCTAAGGTCAACCTTTCAAGGGACACAAAAACAGACGACAAATGTGCCATTCGAGTTTTGTCGACGAAAACATTTTTTAGATGCACAGTTTTTAGCTGTTTGAATCTGTCGAAATCAGGACGAGGCCTTAGAATACATTCATTCAATGACAAATGCTTTAGTGTTCGTGATCTCAAGTCTGAGAGTAACCAGTTGGAAAACATGGCGGCCATATGTTCTTGATAAATTGAAGATTAGTTTTTTCACTCAGGGAGAAAGCCACTTTGAAAGACTATACATTCTTGTCACGGCATAGTATGTACCATTATGCATATGGTTAAATATTCTAGTGAATAGGATATTAGGTTTTCAGTCATACGTTTCGAATTCAAAACTCAATTCTCTTATTATTCTAGTTATCGTTAATCTTCATTAGTAGTTACTAATCCAATTCTTATCGAATACGAGTTGGAAAGTTGGATTCAATAATCTGAATCGAATCCAAATTCCTTGATCTTCTCGTAAATGTGCTAGGAAAGGAAAGAAAAAGAAAACCGGACCGGACCGGAAGTGAACCGGAACCCGTTTTGGGAGCTAGTCCTATTTCCTACGTTTTCTCCAGGTCCTTCTCGTGTATTGTTCTACTCAGTCTCACACACCATCAACGAACCTCTGCGTCGTTGTTTCTGCGGAAATTCTTATCACTGAGAGCCCAGATTCCATCCATGGCGACCCCGAAACCCCAGCGGTCCAGGGAGGAGTTGGAGGACATAGTCCTCCGCAAAATCTTTCTTGTATCGCTGACCGGTTCATCGGACTCCGATTCCCGAATTGTTTACTTGGAGATGACTGCGGCAGAGATTCTCAGCGAGGGGAAAGAGTTGAGGCTCACTCGCGACCTCATGGAATCGGTTCTAATCGATCGGCTCTCCGGCAGCTTCCCCGCTGCTGAACCGCCGTTCCAGTACCTGATCGGGTGCTACAAACGGGCCTACGACGAGGGTAAGAAAATTGCTTCCATGAAAGATAAGAACTTGAAGTCGGAATTGGAATCTCTGGTTAGGCAAGCGAAGAAGCTTTCGGTTTCGTATTGTAGGATTCATTTGGGAAATCCCGAATCGTTCCCTAACCCGAATTTCGATTCGAATAAGTCGAATGCGTCGCCTTTATTGCCATTGATTTTCTCAGAGGGCGGCGGCGGTTCGGTTGATGGGTTCGGAGGAAGTGGGAGTAGTGGGAGAATTCAGTGCCCACCTGGGTTTTTGGAGGAGTTCTTCACTGACTCCGATTTGGATAGCTTGGACCCAATTTTGAAGGGGTTGTATGAGGAGCTTAGGGAGATTGTGCTTAAGGTTTCGGCCCTCGGAAACTTCCAGCAGCCATTGAGGGCTCTGTATTTGTTGGTTAAGTTTCCGGTTGGTGCAAGGTCACTTGTGAATCACCCGTGGTGGATTCCGAAAGGGGTGTACTTGAATGGGCGTGTGATTGAGAGGACTAGCATTTTGGGTCCCTTTTTTCATGTCAGTGCTCTGCCTGATCATCCTATTTTCAAGAGCCAGCCTGATGTTGGGTGAGTGAATTATTTTGTGTTTGTTGTTTGCCAATGATGCTTCTACTTCTCGTGTTGCTATTATTTGCATTTGGTGTTCTTGTTGTTATGTTATTTCCTTTGGTTTGTGGTACTGATATGTTGATATGGCAAAGTATAGAATAAAATCTTGAATGCTGTGTTGTTTTCAGTTTCTAGACTGTAGAAGATTGAAGCTACACTTAACTGAAATGCGTAACTGTTTGAATTGGTTCAACTTACCTTTTTCCTTTTGGAGAGAGAAACAAAAAAGTATAGGAGTCAATTTGCTTGGTTACCATATCCCCTTCTCAAACTTTGGAAACTTATAATTCTTGAGTCGACTAAAAGAAACTGAACCATGCATGAAACTGGTAGATAAATGTGCACATTGTTTTCTCGTTGCATTCTGTGCTCTCTTTCTTTTTGGGTTAGTAGTCCACTTTCTTTTTCTCTTTAATGTTTAGAAGGAAAAAGGGGCTTCTTAGTAATGCATTGTTTCTCTCTTGAACGATAACACCAGGCAGCAGTGCTTTTCTGATGCTTCAACTCGTAGACCAGCTGATCTGCTATCTTCATTTGCCACAATTAAGACAGTCATGAGTAACTTATACGATGGCCTTACTGAAGTTCTTCTCTTACTACTGAAAAATGCTGACACTCGTGAGAATGTTCTTGAGTATCTTGCTGAGGTGATCAACAAAAACTCATCAAGAGCCCATATTCAGGTATTGTCTCTGATCAGATACCAACAGTGATGTTATTTTGTACAAGATTGTAATCTTGGCCAGCAAAACTGTTGGACAAACAATTATTTAGTTTAATCTTAATTGAAACCTATTTTCTATTGATAACTGGTATCAACTTTTAGTAAGGAATATTTGGATTCTTATGTTATGAACATCCAGTAATTTGCTACTGTGGTCATAGGTGGATCCTCTTTCATGTGCAAGTTCAGGCATGTTTGTCAATCTCAGTGCTGTCATGCTTCGGCTTTGTGAGCCATTTTTGGATGCAAATTTAACAAAAAGGGACAAAATTGATCCAAAATATGTATTTTACAGTAACCGTTTGGAGTTAAGGTGAGGATTTTTTTTTATCAGTAGACATAAGTTTTTCTTCTTGAGTTCTGCATGCTAACCATTGTTTCTCGACCTGCGTTAGAGGTTTGACTGCCTTACATGCATCATCTGAAGAAGTAACTGAATGGATTAATAAAGCTAATATGGGGAGTACTGATGGTGAAAATCGCCTTTTACAATCTCAAGAAGCCACCAGTTCCGGTTATAGTTTCAATGGGAAGCCAAGCAGTGAAAAAGCCAAATATTCATTTATTTGCGAATGCTTCTTCATGACTGCAAGGGTGCTCAATCTGGGTTTGCTGAAAGCATTTTCTGACTTTAAACATTTAGTACAGGTAACTGGGGTATCCTTTATTGGAAGACATCAAATACCACATGCGTGTTATTTTTATGATTTAAGATTTTCATATACTTCATGAACTGTGTAAATTGTTATCTGTAATTGATGTGTGGAACATTTATATATGGAAAATACTCAATCCAGGACATTTCAAGGTCTGAAGATACTCTTTCCACACTTAAAGCCATGCAAGACCAGACATCTTCTCCACAATTGAAGATGGATATAGCTCGCCTTGAGAAGGAAATAGAGTCGTATTCGCAGGAAAAGCTTTGTTACGAAGCTCAGATATTAAGGGTATGTCCGAACACGCGCTTGTGTGGTTATTTGCATTTAGTTGGGTCATGTCTATTTTTGAATAGCTCTTATGAGGTTGGTATCATAACCTATTAGACTTGAGCTTGTATCTATTTTTGTATGGTTGTCGAGGGTCGTACTAAGTTGCTAGTCATATTGAAGCTGAATGATTTGTTGAGTGGCCATTCTAGTCTCTGGGCATCATCTTTGTAGGAAGTCTGTCTATGCCTATTCTATGGTTAGATGTTTTTAACCATTCTTTCTTCAATAGGGTTCTTGTTTGGAGCCACTACAGGTCCTTATATTTGTTTTTTCTTTTCCTTCAGGATCCGACACTTATACAGAGTGCTCTTACTTTCTACCGTTTGATGGTGGTGTGGCTAGTTCGCTTGGTTGGTGGATTTAAAATGCCTCTGCCATCAACTTGCCCTACGGAGTTTGCTTCTATGCCGGAGCATTTTGTGGAAGATGCCATGGAGTTGCTTATATTTGCTTCCCGGATTCCAAAAGCCTTGGATGGGGTTTTGTTGGTAGAATTTTTATTAAATGACTTTTATCATAAATTATTCTGTTCATACTTCCTGTAGTCTTATCTTCACGTGTTATTAATTTTATATTTTTGCTTTGCAGGATGATTTTATGAACTTCATTATAATGTTTATGGCAAGTCCAGAATATATTAGGAACCCTTATCTAAGAGCAAAGATGGTTGAAGTCCTAAACTGCTGGATGCCCCGTGGAAGGTGCTTTAACTTCGCCATTTTGTATCACATCCTTTTGATTTGATGATGAAAATTGGGAATTTATAAGATTTTGCATTGCATCTGCAGTGGATCATCTGCTACAGCGACCCTATTTGAAGGGCACCAACTATCTCTTGAGTATCTTGTGAGGAATCTCTTGAAGCTATATGTAGACATCGAGTTCACTGGCTCTCACACACAGGTGAGTGCTCTTGTGATCATGTGTGTGTGATATTGAAGGACATTCATCTAACTATATTTTGCATTCTCAATTAATTTTTTGTTAATTGGCGTGTTTGTTTTCCAATTGTGCAGTTCTATGACAAGTTTAATATTCGCCACAACATTGCTGAACTTCTTGAATATCTGTGGCATGTCCCTAGTCATCGAAATGCTTGGAAACAGGTACAGTACTTTAATGGAAAGACGTTTGAACTCTCTGTCGTGATTTTAAGTTCTGTAAATTCTGCACTCTGGTTTCTTTACGGCATGTGCCCTTGACTGCAATAACTTTTATATTACTCCAGATTGCTAAGGAAGAGGAGAAGGGTGTTTACTTGAATTTCTTAAACTTTTTGATCAATGATAGCATCTATCTTCTGGATGAAAGTCTTAACAAAATTCTTGAACTCAAAGAACTTGAAGCTGAGATGTCGAATACTGCAGAATGGGAGCGCAGACCTGCTCAAGAAAGGCAGGAGAGAACCCGCCTATTCCATTCTCAAGAGAATGTCCGTTTCATCTTCCCTCCACTCAAACAAAACCCGTTAATAGTGTTCGTTTGGAAGTTAGTACCTAACCAAATGAATGCTTGTATTTGCAGATTATCCGAATAGATATGAAATTAGCAAATGAAGACGTTAGTATGCTGGCATTTACTACAGAACAGATTACAGCTCCTTTTCTACTTCCTGAGATGGTATAACATCTCCTTCAATCTCTCACACATGCACACATTCATGCAGATGCATGCTTATCGCTCTGAAGTGATAGTTTGGTTGCTAAATCCAAAAGTTTCCACATGGTTTATCTTCTTAGTATATTCTGAACAGCTTAGTTATTTGATTTTCTGTCCAGGTTGAAAGGGTGGCCAGCATGCTCAATTACTTTTTGTTGCAATTAGTAGGCCCTCAAAGAAAATCGCTTAGTTTGAAAGACCCTGAGAAATATGAATTCCGTCCAAAGCAATTGCTTAAGCAGGTTGGCATACTAATGTGATTTTTACTTGGTGGATGACATGCAGTTGAAATTATATGTTTATATATAGTTAGTTTTGTATGACTGAATCAAAATCCGCCTGTTAGTAAAGAAGGTTCAGTTGAACACGGCTCATGGTTCCACAGCTTAGCTGCCCCTGACCCACTCAATTTAGCATTTCTAGCCTATGCTCTCATGCACAATTATGAGCGTCTGATTTGTTGTTGGCGGAGATGTTTGCATTTATTTGATTGAAGAACGCCCAGCCTGACTTCCTTTTTTAATTTTGTTTGAAGATTGTATACATATATGTTCATTTGGCAAAGGGTGATTCAGAAAATATATTTCCAGCTGCCATCTCAAAGGATGGTCGGTCGTACAATGAGCAGGTAATTCAGATGAGTCAAAGCTTTACTTTTAACTTCTATCTTTATGTTTGACTTGGACACTGCCTGACACAATTGTACGTTGCTTCAGTTGTTTAGTGCTGCGGCGGATGTCCTAAGGAAAATTCATGAAGATGGGAGGATCATACAAGAGTTTATCGAGTTAGGTGCGAAAGCAAAGGTTGCTGCTTCGGAGGCCATGGACACTGAAGCTACTCTTGGGGATATACCAGATGAATTCCTCGATCCAATTCAGGTACATTTTTGTGTAGTGGCTAAGCAGATATGTTGGGACCGTCTTATGTTACATGTATTTTCTTTTGTTGCAGTACACTTTAATGAAGGATCCAGTTATCTTACCTTCTTCAAGAATCACGGTAGACCGGCTCGTCATTCAAAGGCATCTTCTTAGTGATAGCGTACGTCATCAATCCTTATGTGATAATATATAGGGTAATCTTTATGAAACGCATCTCCTATCCTGCTAATTTATCTATTGCATGCGATTTGCAGTCTGATCCGTTCAACCGATCACATCTTACTGCGGACATGCTTATACCAGACAATGAATTAAAGGCAAGGATACAGGAGTTCATTAGGTCCCAAGAATCGAAGAAGCACGGGGAAGACTTGAGCACGCAGAGCGCCAAGGCGACGATACAAACTACAACTAGTGAAATGCTAATTGATTAGGACGTTGTTAGTAGGAAGATTAAAATTTATAGCGTTGGGAAAGTGGCGGCGGGGAAATTCTCCAGAAAGGTTATTGTAACGATAATCTTTTAGCATATGATTACCATATGTTCTATGTTCTAGTAGACAAACTATTACTCATCATGAAAGGTGAGGGTTGTAAAGTGTAATTTCATTTTCGTTAATTAATTGACTTGTAAAATCAGTTGGAAATAATTCAATTGTCCAAAATATGTTTGTGATTGCTGTGCCGCTAGGGCTGGCCGCTGGTGGGAAGCGGAGACGGCCTTCCGGTTGGTCATATAACTCGCAAGCGGCTGTCGACCAAAAGGCTTAGATTAAGCATGATGAAGACCATGATTTGTGACCTTAGATGATGTGAAGCGAATTTTTGAGTTTTATAGAGTAAAATGACAACGTTTGAGTTTCATGGGACAAAATGGAATCAAAATCGAGTTTGAAAGAGCAAAGTGGAGCAATTTTTTTAGTTTCAG
>JADOBS010303129.1:0-16812 GCA_015708375.1 Cydonia oblonga
AGAGAGAGAGAGAGAGAGAGGGAGCGCGAGAGGGGGGGGGTGTGGGTTCTGCACGGTTGATGAATATATATTCTACTTAGTCTATTGGCATCCTAATCTTACTCTTAATTTCTTAATTATTGGCCAATTGAATTTGAATCCACGCCTAATTGTGCTTTTAAAATATTATTTGGTCGTTTGTACTGAAAGCATGTTATATCAGACAACTTTGCCTTAATCATTGTTGCTTTGGATCATCATTAAATATTTCTTATATCAAATATTATCTTTATTGAGTAAGTTTTTCAGCGTAATTGTATGACATTCTATCGGTATCACTAATTCAATCATGTTATAACACATATATTTATATGTTAATATTATACAACTTAAGTTCAAGACATATCGAACTTGTCATGTACTCATATTATGATATGTGGATGAGTAGTAACACCGAGTGACGATCTCACCTTCGCGGTAAACAATTTGCTCATTTTCGTGACCAATTTTTTTTTCTTGAATGTTAGGCAGAGCAACGCAGAATCAAATATGAGTTGGTGGATTGCAGAAAGCCAATTTGCTCAGATGCTAACACATAAACCAGGCCTATAGCACTGAGATTGAAGATTAGAACTGCAGAATTAATAAACTTTGAATTTGCATGAAATCATATTACTTTAAACTTTTAGTTGAAATATAAAAAGTTGCCCACTGTATAAAAAGTCACCAAAAGTCCCATAACGCCCAACAAAAGCAATAAGGAAAAGCATCACAAAGAACACTTTTCTCATAAGTTTATGCCGTGTAACGAGTCTTAGCGCAATGAAAATGTTGCTCATTTGTAACCTTTCGGTCACATGTTCGAGTTGTTGAAACCTTCTATTTGCAAAGTAAAAGTAGAACTGCGTATGATTGGCAATATTCTCCCCCTCCCCTGTTGACACTTGCAAAGCTGAAAGCTTTATTGGCTCAAGATTGCCTTTCTAAGAGTAGTTAAGTGGGATTAGTAGAGGAATCTTTGGGTTTTTTTTTCCTTCTTATTGATCAAAGTTTGCATTTCACTTGTTTCAAGGTTGCCCCTTATACATATTTCTTCCTTTCTATCTACCCTCACTGTTCTTTTGCAAAAGGCAATATGCCTGAAACTACTACATCAAAGAGAGAGAGCAACGGAGGGACAGAAAAGAAGTTGAATTTTGAAGCACAAAATAAAAACGAGAACCAAAAGACAACTAAATTACCAGGCTTAGCTAGGAACACTTGCTCTGCTTTCATCCAGAACCATCCACAATCTGCATTTTATTTATTTACAACCTGCACAGTTTGTAAAAGAGTTTAATAAGAATTATGATTTTGTATCGTATTATCTGGGAAAGGCTTACATAAATTTCTCTGGACGTCACCATAATTTTTCAAACTTAATATGCAATGTCACATGCAGAGCTAAAATAAATAACATTGTATTATTGGCCTGAAACATCATAATGCACGTGAGTCTCTTTCGTATACTCAGGCTTAGGGCAAAGTGGGGTCAGATAGCAAAGAAAGAGCTTTGATTTGTACCTTTTTCATCGCGGTCCAATTTTTTCCAGAAGTGGGAAACAAATACGGTGAGCAGTGCAGCGGCTGCTAAGATTCCGATGAGTATTGCAAGTGTCTTGTCAAGATCGTCATTGTTATTGTCGTCATCATCATCACGATCTAAAGCAGAAAAAAAAAAAGGGAAATAAGAACATCAAAGACTATATAAACAGTTCACCTTTATGCACGTAGAGCAAACAGATTAAAGTAACAATCATGCATAAACTCAATGATTAATATGGTGATTTGATGCAATTAAGCTTGGTCTGATGAGATTTATACGTGTTGATGGACTCTACCTCTATTTAAAAAATGATACAAATATAACATAAAAGATGTAATTAGAGTAAAATTACTATATCACTACTTTCATGCTAAAGTAGTAAAATGGAAACTATGAGCTTTTTGAAACACGAGAAAGTCCTATTATTTACTATATAACATAATCTTAGGCATCTTTACGTTTTTTTTTTTTGTTCACAAAGTTCATTTAGCGAGAAATGCTATTGACCTTAAAAGCTGCTCAAAAAATAATCATCATGTACTCATCTTTTATATAAAATAAAAAATACATGACAATTAAGGATGTTGATAACAATTTCCCCATTCAACGTCCCATCATGAAAAGAAAAGAAGAACAAATATATTCATGCGCAATGTTTATGCAATGAGAGCCAAAGTGCTCAATACTTGGTCTCCTAAACTGCAAATCCATCATCCATCAAACTGAACGTAACAACCACTCTGAAAAACAAAGTACTTGAATATTCCTAATCACCACCAAACACCTCCCTTAGCAACACAGACACAACACGAGCATAATTAATTAGTACATTAAACCAAACCTACTCACTAATTAAATACACTAATACATAAAAACGAAAAAAAAGGAGAGAATAATCAGAAGAAAAGTGAAATTACCAAAACAACCATTCAAAGAATAAATAACCAAAGAACAAGACTTGACTACTGAAAATTCAGCAGTCGTTACTACTTACACCAATTCCGGATGGACACGTGTCCAAATTTTTATTTTTTAAATCAAAACTTGGATACATGTCTACACAGAATTAGGTGTAAGTAGAAATAGCTGCTGAATTGTTCAGCAGCAAGTTAATTCCATAACGAAAAACCAGAAAGAGGAAACCACCATCCAGGGTGGCGAAACATCTAATTACCATGACCGTCTTTCGAGTTATAGTCGTTCGAGTTATATCCACCTCCCGAGTAGCGCGCGTAGCACTTAGCCAAGAATATGTCGCCGGACGAGCTGGTCCCGCACCCGGACCTGAGCTGTCCGACGGCTCCCGACAGACAATCCTGGCACTCGCTCGGACTCAAATCCCCGACACACTGCGCCACGCCCCGAACATTCCCGGAGCCGCTAACCCTATATGGCTTGTAGGTCCCATCTCCGGTCCCCAGATTAGCCAGCACGGCATCCAGGTGGGTCAACGCATCCGAGTCAAACCCATTCGACGGCCCACATTTCTTAACCACCAGTGTCTTGTCCTCCACCCCTAAGAACGTCGCGTTGTCGTACTTCACAAAGCAGCCCTCGAGCTGCAACGCGCCGCCGCAGGCGTTGACGCATAGGGTGCCGAGTTGACTCACCGCGCGAGCGACGCACTGGGAGCAGTCATTGCTGCTGAGGTCGCCGCGGCATTGGAAGAGGCCGTAAAGGGTGTCCTGGGAGCCGGCGGAGCTGCTGCCGGGGAAGGTGAAGTTGTTGTAGGTGGAGAACATGGCTGAGTTGCCCAGGGTGGTGAGGACCGAGTTGACTTTCGACTCGTAGGGCGAACCCGGGAGGAATTTTTGCTGGGAACAGCCGCCGAAGACGAAGGAGGTGGTTGCGGAGGATGATGGAGTTGCGAGGAAGGAAACAGTGAGTAGGAAAACAAATACAGAAGACATCATGATTTGAGTTGTGAGGTGGTGGCTGCAGCAAGTTAGAAGAGAGAGAGAGAGAGAGAGAGAAGTGGGAAGAAATATAGGGTTTTCGAATTATGAAGTGTGAAGATTCAAGAGTTTGTCAATGGAGTGCTTTCAAGTAACAAATATGAATATTTGGAAAGGCATAAATCGCAGCACCTCTTTTAGTTTGTGTGTGCGTGAGAGAGGATGTATGAGTGTGTGAGATAGAGGAAGAGAGAAAGAGGGGTAAGGTTGCTTTGGGGGGAATTTACGTAAGGGAGTGAGAAACTCGATGGTTTGGTGCATATATGAATAATGATGGATTATTTTGAAGCCAAAAGACTATGGGTTGGATGAGCGTGACTCACTAACGAGTAATCTTTTCCAATGTAACAATCCAGCGTTCTCTTTACGTTATGTTACTAATTCATACATCATACATATTATTTATTAATACAAAAAATTATTTATGTACATTTATTTTCTCTTTATGTAATGCTCCATTTGTTTGTTCATTGATTTTTTTTATGAGTTTAAAAATGACCATATAAATAAAAAAATTGTGGTGCAAAAGTTATTTTCCTTATTGATATTATACTCTAGCAATTTAGGACCCGTTTAGAAATACTTTTAAAATGACTGAAATTGCTTTGGTCATATTGATTTTGAATTTCAAAAACACTTAAAGTGTTTTTTAGAAGAAGCGACAGACACATGCTTCTTGCAAGAAGCATTCAAGTGCTTTTTAAAGATCAACTTGGATTTTTACTAAGGATTAATTTCAAAAATATTTTCTTCAAAAAAAACTTTCAATCATCTTAAACACACTTCTGCACGAACTCATAAATTAATATTTTAAGACTTGTGAATAGCACGATATATGACTATGTCGTCACTAAAAAATTCTTTTCAATCAAACTCGTACTAAAGTATAGTAATTGATGGTTATGAAGCATGTGGGTGTTAGTTAAAAGCTTAGTTGGCTTCAAATTAGTTAGTTCAAAAGTCAATTATGGTTGAGGGGACTGGTTACGGTTGACCATGTCATCATAAAAAAGTAGTCTGCAGGATGACTTTGACTACTTCTACCGGTTGGCGGTTGGTCCTCTTTGAATAACACGCAACTTAATTGATTTGTTTATACGAATCATCAGCTAATGATACTTTTAAAGTTTAAGTAATTTCAAAGAAGGATACTTTTAACATTAAAATTATTATTAAATTATGAGTGTGTGAGTGAAAAATGGAAGCTTTTAGAAACATTAACATAATGTGAGTAAATATTTTGTGGTTTGAAAAGTAGATAATTAAGTTGGTCCATACTCCAGGGTCCACAATAATTCAACTGATTTTTCACTTAAAGCTAGCTAAGGCTTAATTAAGGATTAATTAATGTGACTTCCATGGCCTCCAAAGTTAGGTGTAGCTTTGAATTTACATCTACACAGACATCTCCTCTTTTTCGTAATAAGATAACAATCAATCCCACTAAACGAGTTCAATTGAGGTAGATCATAAAGAGGTCAAATTAGGAACTATGCGTACAAGTGATAAGTCATTAACTACATATACACATCCGATTATATATGTATTACAAATTACAATAAAATTACAATAACGAATACATAAAGAGGAGTTTTTAAAATGCGAGATCTAAAAACATCTCTCTCTGGCATTGGTAGTAAGTACTCTATGGTTCTTGTCTTTAGCAGGTTTATTGATAGAGATCAATAGTTTTTTTCCGGATGTGTTGATATTCTCCTTTTTTTTCATTCTAGCTATTGATATGGGAAGGGGAAAGAAGACTAGAGATACAATCAAATATCTGTAACTAATCTGTACCCCTTCCTTCTTCTTTTTTTCTTTTACTTATTCTTTCTGAAGAAAAAAAAATAGAGTTTTGAGTACATAAGATTTGATGTCGAAAAAAAAATTCGTTTGCCAAACAAAACTACAAAAAGAAAATTTGAATTCATTGCAAGAGCCGCCCACACTTTCCTGTCCAGTCTAACTAAGTGGCAATCAGCAAATTAATTACAGAAAAATGAATCTTACGAGGAGGGGAAGAGAGGTATTATTTGTTATTAGTCAGTGATTATACGATTAATTAAGAGGTGATTAATCCAGAATTAGATTCAATTTTTTAGTCAGTAAGATGCAAAAAGAAGGACGATGGATAAAGAAACGAGCATTAAATAAAAGGAAAACTAACGAAAAGTTCAAAAAACTTCTCATTTAACGAAAAATTATTTTTAAATGTATGGTGAATAATAACAATTAAAGGTAAAAAAATAATTTTTCGTTAAAAATGAACAGTACCACAAATGTTTTATTGAAACTTCCTTAAACAAACACACGAAACAAAAACATTTTTTTTATATATTTTATTGTGAATGAGAGGTACCAAAATTGATGTTCCCATCACTATTATTTTTCAAATATATCAGAGTAACAACTAATATTTTATGTTTCATGATAAGTAATTTTTAATATTTATATACATAATTGGTTAGATCTGGATACACACATTTTGATATTTATTTTGCATGGTCTATTTCGTAATGTATGTTAACGATTCGAATCATCTATATTTAGTACATCATTCATATATCATACTTGTAAAGAGTTAGACAAAACTAAAATGATTAAAATATTCATTTGTAGTGAAAAAAATAGACGGATATGGTTCTACAAAGAAACACTAAATCTAATCCAAACGGTCATATGATTTTGGGATCGGGATATTTTTGGTGGATATAATCTTTGAGGTAAGACATAAAAGATAAATGATTGAATCATTTGAAATATATTACTGATTGAACCTACAAATATATGTTATGTGTAAAAAAACATGATCTCTTTGATCAAATTTTGAAGAAAGGTCTAAATTATATTTATAAAGAAGAGAAGGCAAACCAGTGCACATAGAAAACTAGAAGCAAGAAAGAAAAAAAAAACTTGTGTGTGTAAGAGGTTAAACAAGCCGAACTACATATAGGTTATATCATACGTTAAAAAATATTGATGATTCGTGCACATGTGCACTGTATCTATGTTTTTAACCCTAGAGCCATTTTATTTTTAAGTATGGAGGTTATAAAGTAAATCATCCACGCTTTACGCCATGCCAAAGCAAATGTACAGTATGAAAGACAAATGAAATGGATTGATTCCAATGTACGTGTTTTGGAAAAGAACACTCCTTGCTAATATTATTCCATCCTTTTTGTCCACACAAATTCCAAGTCTTTGTTAAGTGGGATTGTCAATTGTGGAAAGAAAAAAAGCAAGCAAAAGAAGGGAACTTCCTTTCCATCAAATGGGAAATTTCGGGAAAAGACAGATGTGATGGAGATGCAACATTGCAAGAGAAGAGAGAGGGAACAAAAGGGAGGGTCCCCGGCCTTCAATAATATGGTAATAATATAGTGAAGTTTCGTAGTTATACAATATAAAGTGATGGTTTTGTGCCCATTAGGGTTGATTGAGTTGATAAGAATTGGTCTTTTTGCTAGTCTAAAACTTCGGTTCGAGTTTCGTTGCTGACAATCATTTTTGGTGAGTAATCTGTAAGAACAAAAAAATAGACTAAAATTCTCTCTGCAAGTTCTCAAAGAGACTTATTATATGCCTTAACTCTGGAATAAGGTAACTACCTCTTCTCCTAAACTTTTTTTTATCCAAAAAAAAGTGAGGGAATTTTGTCTTCCATCGATGGCTTTTGAATTTTGATGTGGCCACAATACATAAGATTAACAAATTGTCAGTTTGCCCCTCCATGCCACCACTGCTTGCTTTTATTTTATGTTCTAGATTAATTAACTTCACCAGCGGACTCGGGTCAGCCGTCCATGGCCATGGCCAACCATGCCGATTGATCATGTGCAATGATTGTGGGTGTAAACATATTATTGAAAAGGTAGCAGATGTTTGCTCCGATTTGATTTACAACTCAAATCTCTTATATTTTTGCTCGACTGGTAAAAGAGCTAGACTTTTTTGGTACACATAACGGAATTGAATCCTAAACTCATCGTACTCGTGATTCGTTTCCCCTCATTCACGCCACTTGGGCAACCCCAAAGGCTGAAATTTGTTACTTACATGAGTTAGATTGCGTGCGTTTGTACCATTCAATATAAAAGGTGTGATATCCACACATTTCATTTTACTTCTCACACATCTTTTTAATTTTTTACAGTCGGATCAGATGAATTGAAGAAGATTAATAGGCATAAATTATCAGGTGGTATGTGAAAAGTAAAATAAAATTTGTCGATAGCACACCATTCGTTATATAAGAGCAAGTACATCCGTTTTAGGAGAGCAAGCACAAGCAAGAGTACCAACTCACTCTCAAAGGGTACCATTTATATTCTATAAGAGCAAAGCCACGTCGACTAGTTATTGGCCTGTTTGCTGTTGGATCGCTGCAGACGGGGCCCGCTGCTGTAGTTGTTGTCGGCCACTCGTCCATAATCGTGTGTGTGTTACACTAGCCTGACACAGAGCCTTGCCCACAAGCACAAGACCGGGCTTTAGATGCTCGGGTATTTGGACTTGCTTGGCACACTACTTGCCCTTGTATTTTTGGAGCGCAAATTTGAGCCCTTACTCTTGTCTTGCACCAACTGCTGGAGCCGCTCTAATGGATTCGCATTTGTATACACCTTTATAAATGACCTTTTATATATATATGTGCAAGTCCCACATGCATCAATGGGACATTTCTACAAAGAGAAATGGTCAACAAAGTGCGTGGTCATTAAACAGAATAAATGGTATTATTTAGTGTCCAAAAATAAAATTAGCATTATTGATTGCTTATAGATGAATGAGAACTCAATGGAGCATTCGAACGAATAGGGAGAAAACCCACAATCCATATTTTATAAGGCCCAAGAGACCAGTTAGACCTACGTTTCACAACCCATATTTTGTGTCATCCGTTGATTTACCAAGACACCACCGGTTATGTTTAACCCTAACTGCATATAAAAATGTTGAATTACTCCGCCTTCAACATTCATGCTCGCTCAATTCCCCCTCAATTAAACACATAATTAAACATGCAACGTCTAACTCAAGCCACTGCCATGCAAATATAGATGACTAAACGGAAGACAGCAATCGAATCATTCATGTGTACTAAACCATTTCACTGTATCAATACAAATATCAAACACTACAGATCTCCCCCACGGGAACATCTAGTTGCGAGGTCTTCCGCAGTCGTCGACATTAAAAACACGTGATGTCTATGCAACAAACAACTCAAGCCGTAGAGGAAATTGGGTGGATGGTATGGAAATCGAAAAATAAATAAACAAATCAACTTATAATTTATTTACACACATGAACGCATGAACTAACAAACAACTTCCACAATCTCTAAACAACATAAACACCGGCATACTTTCGATCATCCACCGGGCAGGGCCAAATGGACAACAGCAGCCTATACAATCCGCCAAACTTTTCTCAGACAACACTGCATCAAGAAAAAAATATAAAAAATAAAAACTCCCAAAATATAATTCGTCTTGCTTGCTTCACAAGGTTCATTTACAGGTAGCCAGTAATTATTAACTCGTTAAAAAGCTTAGGAACAATTATGGTTGCAATAATTATAACTAATTACTCTTTCTTTTTGTCTCCGCCGGATTTTTCCTTCTCCATGCGTTCGAACAATGTTCCGTCGTAAACAGCTCTAACAGTATCTTTGTGCAGCAAACCATTCTTGTCCTTGCAAAGCACGTATAAGATCTTCCATTCTGTATAGGCAGCAACCCTGCATTTCATATTCCATCGTTAATTTAGTTATGTTTTATCTTTTATTATTCAGCAGGACATGAAATATATGTATGAGAAACTTACCATCCTGCATAATCCTTGGGAACCCTATTAGCCTTTAGCATGCCCATCAGTTCATCTGATGTCAACGAATTTGGATGCGTATGGGCATGCTTTGCAAAGATTTCTTCAAATTTCAACGGAACAAACCTGAAAAATTGTAATTGGAGAAAAATAATTAAATACACGAGCTGAAAACATAGTCCAAATGCCAAAAGGAAGGTGATTGGACAGAGGTGAGAAAAAGTAAGAATAAGAGTCGTTAAAAAAGGTTAATACTTGTGTCTCGGATGGAGATGACTTGTGCTCTCATCTACGATTAATGAACTTTTACCGTTCACACATTATAATCGAAATCGTTCATTTTCTTTATCTTTATCTTGATCATATGTGCAAAAAGCTATTCAATTTGAAAATCTTTTAATCATTCATAGACATAAAATAGATGAACATTTAATCATAAGTTTGTTACTTGTAATCAAAATCATTGATTAGTTTAGTTGTTCATGTTCTTCTGCAAGCAATAACAATTAAAGCTCTTTAATACGACATCCAACAGACTATATATAATAAGAAGATTATATTATACAAAAAATGGATATCAATTAATTAATTATACCTTCCTTCAGTATCATAGACACCAGAGTCACTGCCATGTTTGGCTTTATGGATGTTTTTAACTTCAACTGGGAAAAGTAGAGAAGGAAACTTTCCCTGCACCAAACACAGAGGTAGAAGCCACGTCACTTCTACTCAACGTAATAGCAGCAAACGTGTCGAAATAGACAGAATTTATTCCCCCTATAACACATGTTCTTTCTTCTATGTTTGGTTAATGCGTCGCAATATTCTTCCAACAACGCACATTCAACCAAATATTTAATAATAGTGTAAAACAAAGATTTTTAGAAAAAGTTGCAACGGGACAATAATTTTACAATTTTGTAAACAAACGAGAATTTTTTATAATCGAACTATTCTAATCTATAAGAAAAAGAATATAACTCGTTTGAAAGTACTTTTAAAATATTTTTGGGTTTTAAAAGCGTTTGAGGTATCTTTTTCAGAATTTATTTGCATTTTTACAAAAGATTAATTTAAAGTTTTTTTTATCAAAAACGTTTTCAACCATTTTAAAAACACTAACAAAAAAAAATACTTTAAAATAATAATATATTATTCTAACCAACTTATCTAATCAGGGTCAATAAGACTACAACAATTTAGTCTGAATTTTCTGGTAAAGGTAAAGCTAAGTTGCTTTAGTGCTACTTATCAAATCAACATTTGTCGCAAACACTATGAAACCCTACTGGATATTTGCCTCCATCTATAAACATGTGGACGTGAGTGTTTGACACATGTCCTAAAGAATTGGTCGTATAATATTGACAAAGAAAAAGTTGGTAGCTCAGAAAACAAATATTCTAATCTGGGAATGAAATTTTACTCTTTGCCGCCGGCAACATTAGTGAGCGGCGTATGAGAGTGAGAGATACCTGGCGAGTCTTTTGACTGAGGGCCGCGTTGATGAGAAAGGCACTGGCTGTGGACAACAAAATGCCACACCCGATCGCACGAAAACCTGTTAATCACAGAGATTATCACTATTAATTAAATTCTAAAAATTATGATAGACCGGTTTTAAAGAAGGAGAAAGGCAACAAATAATTGATAAAAACCTTGAAAAGTTTCCCAAGGATAAACAATGCCATCGTGGTTCCTGTCAAAGAAGGCTACATGTCTCTGCAGAACGTCCTGTTCGTTGGGTACGAATGTCCCACCACTATTCTCTGCATGCATCACAATTTATGCCGATATTAATTAACAAATAATTCACTTCAAAACATATATAAACCCTTTATTTAACTCTAAGAAAAACGGCCGGAAAGTTCATGAAAACCGAGAGAGAGAGAGAGAGAGAGAGAGAGGAACTGCATACCTTGCCGCTTATTGTTTTCTGACAGTGAAGAGGAACCCATATTTTTCAGAATGATTGAAAGCTTGAGAGGGGAGAAGAAGGTAAATCTGATAAAGTGGAATGGCAGTGAAGGAGAGTTATGAAAAGAACCGATCGACAAATCCAACCTAATAACGAGCGGAGCAACTTTAGAGAGTTGTGTGGGTTTTCTTTCCTCAAATGTCTGGTTTTCAAACACACAAACTAATATATTTATAAAGGGCTAAAAAGCCAAAAGAAGTGCAAAATTTAATTTAAATATCTGGAAAGGCATGGTGATAAGATATTCTACTATTATTGGAATATCTATGGAAGTTTAGCGGTGCAATAACGTATTAAATGGCACTTCCCACGCTGGCCCTCCACGTTGACGATCAGTTAGCCTTTGTCACCGGAAATGGATTTCTCCGGATCTCTTCTTTTTAATTTATCAAATTAGAAAAATCGTGTTATTGAAATTTGATCTAACGGTTATAAACAAGGATTTACTTTAAAAGTTATAATAACTTCAATCGTTGATCAAATTTCAATAATAAAAATTCTTTGATTTGGTGAATTACCTTTGCCATCTGTTAATGCGCGTGACAATTCATTATTCTATATTTTATTTATTTATTTTAGAATTTTAATTCTTAAAAACACTACGTGAGCGAGGTTGTTTCTTTTGAATTTTTATTTAATTTTTTTTACTATTTTACCCTTAGTTAATTAAATTCTCTTTAAGGGGAATTTTGGCATTTATCGATATATATCTTCTATATATAAAGGAGTACCTCAAAATATGAAACATTTGGCCATAAATTGCTCCTCAAAATTTCCAAAAATACAATTTAATTCACCATATTTTAACTTTTTAATGAATTTGAAATTTAAAACTTTAGGAAAAAATAATAATAATAACAAACCCTCTAAGTTAGCCAATGGCTTTTTACCACAGTGGTGTAAAAATGTTGAGCTCTTGCATGACGGTGTAGGCTCGACTTTGCCTGTGGTTAATCTAACATTTAATCTAACAAAATATATAAGTAAAAAACTTGATTTCTAAAGCGTAATGTTAAAGAGACTAAAGTTATAGACAAAATTTATAAACTCAATTATCAACTTTCATGTTCTTTAGTTTACAAAATTTTGTCTACAAAATTACTCTTTTCTAGATTTTTATTTTATTTTTATATATATAGTAAAATTCCATAAAAATGTAATTTTACATAAAAAAAGTCAATTGCCACACCGTCTCCCTAAATTTGGTTTCTTCCTTTATTTAATGTCTTTTATTTATTTATTAGGAATATTTATTTACTATTCTTTTGATAGCAGAGTCATATAGACATAGGGTAGCGGTGGGAAATCTGTCACTTCTCTTAGACTCTCTCCGTTTTTCAAAAGGAGGGCATCTTCCCTACGGCACTTCAACAATTTTTCAAAATTTTATTTTGTTCACTCATCAAGCTATCTATTTCGGAGAATCCTGTAAGGTTTTTCGCTATGATATCTTAATCATTGTTCTTATAGCATGCCTTTTTGAAACCCTTCACGTTATTTTCATTTTTCTTTTATTGACAACGCATTAAACACACATCCAATTATGTATACTCAACACACATTATTATCTTATAATTATATGTTAGAGTGCGTTGTTTAATTACGAAAAGCATATATAATAATTATTAGCTGCATATTTAACGTACGTACGCAACTCTACATCAAAATGGTGCTGCAGAAACCAAGGGCATTAAGCTAACACACGAATAATAAACTTTGATCATAAGAATTAAACAAAACGGAATACAGTAGACAAGGAAAGGCAAAGAGGCGTGATTGGTTAAGTGCTTTTTTGCTTTTGCTTTACAGAAACAGATAACAGATCAATGATGCTGCTGTTAGCTTTTACGTCACTTCCGAATAGTCTCAGCTCGGACCAGCTCTGAGCTCATCATGTGTGAACACTCCTCCTCCCATGTTGGCCACACGCACATAACACGCAGCCAGTCATGCGAAAAACATGGCCGTGGATTCGAGCCCACCACCTTTCACTGTGTTTTCTATTTCTTCCCTTTCTTCTCTTTCTTCTCTTTCTTCTTTCAGAAGTCAGAAGCTTCCCTTCCCTCGCAACAAGTTCAAAACAAATGTCCAAATGACTGAAGCTGCGCCATTTGCATCTTTCATTGTTTTTTGTTTCTTCTCTTTCCTCTTTCAGAAATCAGAAGCTTCCCTCGCGACAAGTTCAAAACCACAAATGTCCGAATGACTGAAGCTTCGCCATGGAATTGGATCCTCTCCGAGGGATCTTTTTGACCTACTAACATAAGTTTGAATTTTGATCAAACGACTACAATTATTATAATTTTTAGAGAAATCTCCTATTGTAGCCGTTGGATAAAAATCCAACGACCCATGTTATTGGGTTAGGAGGACCTCGAGGATTTGCTTGGGGGAGAATCCAATTCCCTTCGCCATGTGCATCAAAATTACCTACCTATTGTTTTTTTCTCTTGTTGTCCTTTGCAAATTAAAAAAAAAAAACAGTACTTTTTCTTTCAACTTACACAAAATTTATTTAAACTACAGTCGAACCTTCCCATAAAAAAACTATAGTCAAACTTTTTATTTTTGAATAAATGATATTATTTATACCAAAGTGGTAGGGAAGTGGGCTAAGTTTCACAATCGGTTAGTAATGATGTAGTTCAAATTTGCCTTAGTTGAAAATCAAACCTAAAATCTCTTACATCCAAGTGAAGAGAAATATCACTATACCGTAATGCAGTGCTCTAACTAATTCAACTAAATCCATGTTTATCTTTATATATATTTTATTCAGTCTGCTAATTTGCTAATGATATATTATTATCGGGTGCAACTTTTTACCCTCTTTTTTAAATCTTTTCCATCCACAATGTCTCCGTAAATAGAGGAGTTGAGGAGTTGGTGATTCTCCTTTTTGGTTGCTTCTTGCTTTACAGCTAAGATAAAGTCGTATATGGTTGGAAAGTCTTATTTACACACTTAATTTTATCTTGCAATGAAAAAAAAAATTACCTCACAAGCGTCCTTATTAATTTTTTATTATTGATCTTCAATAATTTATTCGATCCAATGATAGAAAATTGAGGAGCGTGTGAAAAATTAAAATGTGTGTATGAATAGCACTTCCCTATACTGTTTTGGGACATGAAACTTTACTTTAATTTGGTTTCATGATAAAGTAAACTTAAAAACTGACTTAGCAAGTAAACAATACTAAAAGAATCTAGGAATATTGTGCGTGTAGACACAGATACTTGTTCCAGAAGGGCGTAGATAATGACATAGATGACAGCCGATTTTATGGAGAATCACATTCTCAATAATGCACGTGAAATTGGAGGTGTTCTTCCATATTTTCAAACGACTGCATAGAAAAGCACATTCTCTCGACTCTAGAAGTGATTCTGGCCTCCTCAGAATCATTCTCGAACAAACGGCGATAAGCTGAAGTAGACACGTACCGCAGATTTCCTAAACGAGTTCACACACACAACACCCATTAATTAATAATTACGAAGTGGCGGTGCCACAAACCAATCACCTGATTATTTCTGGTTTAACTTGCATCACAACACTTGCATCACAACACGACGTCGGCTGCTTCCATAACGAGTCTCCAGTTAAACAAATTTGATCACTGTTTCTCTCTTTATTTTTTATTTCAAGATTTCCCTTAACTTATACGGTTAAGCAAAACAGAAACATATTTTTTTAGGATATTTAAAGGAAGAGGGAACAAATGTTCGTATACCGAGCAGTTCTTTAAACCTTAGAACAGAAGAAAACGTTTGCTTTGCTGGAATTCTGAGCACACCTATACAATCTATATATACTTAAAAACTATACGTAACATTACATATACTAATATAATAGGGCAGCATTCAAAACGTTCAGGCGAACAAAGATTCTGTTTAAACCACGAGCTGGTGGCCCAGTAGTAGTAAAGGACGGATTGCGAGATTTCCTTCAAATTAAAAACTGGAGGTTTTGGGTTCGAAACCTGCTGCTGGTGTGAAAACTAGACTTGTGGCCAAGAGGAGACTGAAATGCCTCTGTGAGTCTTCTCGGTCCGCAGAAATGATAGATAACCGTGGCTTGCCACAAATTGTCTCCCTTTTAAAAAAAAAACAAAAAAAAAAACCAAAGATTCTGTTAATTGTAAGTTAATCGTTTTTCCACCTTTAAATCCTCCCGGGATTTGCGGGTTCTAGCCTACCCTATGACGACTTCTGTAAACATGCTGTACCAAATATTGATCTTCATCCATAACAAACATCATTGTCTTGATTAGAATTCGAATTCAAACTACAAGGCTTCAGACATGACATGGAAAACAAAAGGTATTGAAGAATCGGTACTTCGTAATCCATCGATTCATATAATTACATATCATTTACCCGCTTAACCAACTCGGTATTTGGAGCGGTTTCAAGTGTTTTCGCCATAGAAAATCCACGAAACAGCCAGCCAAATATAACATCCTCATAAACCTAAAGAGCCGTCCGCCCAATTCTGCAAATAACACAATCCTGTCACATTCTAAAACCACAAGGTAAATATTCAGTATGCAATGGACTTATGTACAACTCCTCGGAACACAACACGACGATGTCTCTCCTTATCAAGGACTTGTATTCAGCTACCATAAAATAAGGTGGTTCATGCTCAAAGTACAAACAACGTGTGTGTAACGTCCCCTATTATATCTGCAGGAAAACATCACATATATATGTCTTTGCACCAAAGGCATATGCGATAGCAGAACACGGATTACAGCTCATCGTTACAGATGGAGCGATCCTTAATTACATTAGACATGATTAGCACATTGACGCTCCTTAACAAGTATCATTCAACATATATACTATAAAAGTATCGTATATTCATTCAAGTCTGACCTTAGATAATGCAACATTTAACCACAAGCCCTTTTTGATCGACCCTTCCCTCTTCATTGCCTGAAAATACATTTTCAAATATTAACTCTCCATTTCTCTACATGATATGAACAGAAGGAAAACAACAGAAGCAATGCAGTCCCGTTAGTAAAACTTAAATACATAAAAAGGTAAAGCACGTTCAGCAAGAAACAGCCGAAACTAACAGACCTTCGGGTGGCTGAGCTAGCTTTCGGTTTTGTGGTGACATCATCTCTTTCTTCAATTGTGTCAATATGTCCTCCATCGTATATTCCCTTTGCCAATTGGCAAGCATGGGGAAAAGACTGGGTTCAACCTGGTAATTTGGCCACCCATCAGCTTGTTTCAACTATAACATAGGAACATACTTGAGGGTAAGAATCACCTACCACTCCAGAATCATGATTGACACAGGTCATGTTTATCCGTGTTTGGAACCTAACAGTGGGCGGATTATCTGGATAATCCTTTCCACAGAACAGCTTCAATTGGTAAATGCGCCCTTCGTGCACAGTCTAGCAAGAAGCAAGATCAGCAAGACATTAAGGTTTGTTTATTCAAAGAATGATGTTGTTTCAA
>JADOBS010303130.1:0-16819 GCA_015708375.1 Cydonia oblonga
ATATATATATAATATATACATACACACACCCACACACACACACACACATACATACATGCATACACACACACACATACATACATGCATACATACACACACACATACATACATGCATACATATACACACACGCACATACATACCCACACGCACGCACATACATACATGCATACATACACACACACACATACATACATACATACATACACATGCACATACATACATACATACATACATACATACATACATACATACATACACACACACACTATGCATTTGGATTATAACTGACTGTTTCTCTAAATATGTGACAAACTGATCACTTCATTCATGAGTTTCAGATTAGTTGAATGTGACCTTTATATGGTTTAATTAGGTAATAACAAATATGTAGAGTGACTCAAGCTAATGACTAAGAGCATTCACTCAAACTAAATGTTGCTTAAGAGCATTTGCTTGAATTAAGTTCTCTTTTTCTTGCCAATGACCGGAAAAATCATTTTTATTTTTACGAATATAGGATTGATTTTAATAATATGTCATCAAACAATATTCCTTAATTTTGAAAAAGAGTCGAAGGAAATGGTTGACATGGGGTACTGTGACAAATTCGAGTATATATTTGGAGGTATGAAGGCGTGACCGAAGATTATATTGTGTATTCTGATCAGTCCATTAATTTTATTTTTTAAATTGAAAGATCCCTAAATTAGGAAACTTTTTTATATGCAGTTCTACGAGAACTTCATCAATTAATATACAAGAATGCTGGCCTAGATTCTTCATAAGGTTTCATTTTAGTATTGATATCCTAATATAAGTTATGGCTTCTCGGCTAAGTGTTAGCTTAAGAAAGTAGACAAGCCACTCAGGAGTGAAGGATGTTTTACCTTGATCAATTTGTCTTGTTTATCTTAAGGCATAACCTTAATAATGTCATTTGTATTGGGCTTTAGATTATATATGCCTATATACATTGTTCTGAGGTCAATGATTAATCACATGTAGGGGTGGGTATGGTTTGGTTTGGTACGGTTTTGAGTGAAACCAAAACTAACACACCCCGATCCGGAATGTCCGCTAGGACTCCGAATCGAGCTATGTTGGCCGACACATGAAAGGTGACGAAGCCATAAAGTATGATGACGTAGAAAAACGTGAATAAATTTAAACCTAAGAGTGCCTAAACACCAGAGTGCGCAGGTGAAAGGTATGAACTTATTCACACGTGATACGGAGCATAAGTAAAGTACAGTAAGATAAGATATTGATTATACCATTGAAGAATCCACTTGTACTGGGAAGTGCCACTAGTCCTCATCAAAGTGAAAACTTTAATACTAGTACCTGGAAGGGTCCAAAACAGAAAATGTGAGTGAGCAATAAAACCAAACTTCTCAAAGCTATTACCTTACTAAAATTTCTAATCCCTCACTGTAAAATTCGTATTGTTTTCCATAAGACAATATTACATATATAAATATATTCAAACCATATTCAATAATGACTAAAACCACGGGTATTCCATATCCGTTGTCTCCACAATACATTAACAAGTAAGCCAAAAGAGCTTAATCAATATAGAGGGATACATGAGTCGGAGTCACCTCTAGTGACATGTACGACTGAGCTCATATCTCGTCAATCACTACTAGTACATAAGTCGGAATCACCTCTAGTGATCTGTACTACTGAGCTCATATCTCGTCAATCACTGCTAGCACATAAGTCGGAATCACCTCTAGTGATTTGTACGACTGAGCTCATATCTCGTCAATCACTGCTAGCACATAAGTCGGAATCACCTCTAGTGATCTGTACGACTGTATCATATCCTATTGGATATGCCTGCAAACTAGTCGGAACCACTAAAGCGGTCTGTACGACAGTACTAGGTGTAAATAAGTACGCTCGAGTGCTACGATCACGTAAAGCCTGTGCGAATAATCGCGGGTCACCTACGAGTTGGAACCACCTGTAGTGGTCTGTATGACAGGACTATGCACCTAACCTAGATCCAAGGTGAGCGAATGGTCAGGAGGTGAACATCACGTGAAAGCCTGTGCCCTGGCCACGAGCAGGAGCAGGAGCACTGGGGTGCAGGGTTATGAGCTCTACTACATCTAATATAACATGCATGACACATAGGTAACATGTATGACAATGTCGGAGTTGCCTGAATTGCAACCTACGACAGTGTCAGAGTTGCCTAAAACATAAATATAGTCATGCCATAGCCCCGTCAATTCAAATAACATGTAATCGTAAACATGCACCTCACATATCATAACATATACTTACCTGAACTTACGTTTGCGTCCAGAGCTTACCTTCGTACATCAAATCATTCACCACCTTTATGCGCAGATAATATACATATGGGCATGCCATGATACAATCCAACCCTCAGACATTTCATAATATTTTCAATTATATAATATGGCGTACTAACTATTAACCATCAAGATATAATTTAACAATATATATGATTCACCAATTTCCTTAACTTTGCCCAATTCTTAAATAAGGTTTTTGTCTCAATTATTGTATGGCTGCGTCTAACATTTCATTAGATTGCCTACGTACCCTAAACAGGGATCAAGTCATTTGTAGTTCACATTAGTACTTCAAAGTATATATAGTAATTATATGAAATACTCACTCACCTGGAAGTCCACGCTATGATTCTCTAGCACGCACATTGAGGTGTCCCGAATGATTGGCGCATGTGATCAATTTTTGAATCACATCTCAGAACTCTTATCAATAGAATATGTAATTCATATAAAACATATCCTCAAGGACATTCCAAAGTAGTTTGAGACCCATTGACCATAAGTCAACCGTCGATCAAAGATCGACGGTAGGGTCTACAACCCTAAATAACTCGATCCGGAAGATCCGAAAATCAGATTTCCAATCCGCAACTTCCAAAGATTCACATTATGCTCCTAGAATAACATATTAAAATTTCATTACGATCCAACGGTCGGATCTCCGCCAATTACCCAAAACCAAGTGGCGGTTAACATTTATTTATAAACTTACAAATGCAATTTCGGGAGATCCGTACGTCGGATTCCTGATCTTTAAGTTTCTATGGTCCTCAAATATTATGTACTATAATGTAACAAAGTTTGGTGACAATCCAACGGTCGGATTGTCGGTTCACATCTTTACCAAGTAACGTAACGAAATGAAGTTAGGCTCAAACGATCAACCTACATTATATAATTACCAAAATGGAGCTCAAGGCATCTAATATAGTCTAGGAATAACATCGACGGCCCCCTGGCCACGCACTGCCGCGGGTGGCGGTCGGCTGCCCCGACTTGCCAGAAAATCCAACTAATTCCAAAAATTACCAAAATTTACAGGAATGAAGATCTCAATGAGTAGAGTAACTTTCATACCTGTGACCAAGGCCAATTTGGCCGGGAAACACCTCAAATCACCACAAATCCATCGAAACCCTATATGTGGGTGTTCTCCAATTCGTCTTCCATTCAACTCCAACGCTCCAACCAATGATTGGGCATTGTTCCATGCCTCAAGGGAGGTCTACTGGTAGTGGCAATTGGAAGAATTTGCTTCAGAAATGGGAGAATTGACACAAAACCCGCCGGTTTCACTATCACCCATAGTCACAGATTTCACCCAATTTCCATTGAATCTGTAATGAACAATGAAGGAGAAGAGGTGCGGTGATGATTGTAGGTGAAAATGGGATGAAACTCGCCTGAAAAACGGCTCGGAATCGCCTGAATTTCACCGGTTTTGAAACCAAGTTGGGCACGGGTGCGCGAGTCATGGGTCACGAGAAGGGTTCAGGTTGGGGGCTCTGCGCCCTTCTCCTGTCTCTCCTTTCTTTCATTTTTGATTGGCCTCCCATGTTCCCTCCTGGTTCTTCTCTCCCATTTTTCTGATTGGGCAGTGCCCATCTCTTTCTCTCCCTTTCCTTCGCTGCCATCAGGCAGCCATCTTCTTTTCTTCTTCTTTTTTTTCTTCTTCATTTCTGTCACACACACATACACACACTCCAACACACCCACATGTCCTCCTAATTTAGCATACACTAATATAATATAATTAAAATAGTTATTTCTTCAAAATACTTTCAGTTCATAACTCCAAATTCACTTCTGCTTACGTTTCTTTGTTCATCTCGTTGAGTACTTCAGGAATACGCTAAAAAATATTTAGTACGTCTCTAGGGCATTTTTGTAAATTCACGCATTAAAATTATAAAATAATCATTTGTAGGGACGGGCTGTTACAAAAATCGAAACCGAATTTTTTTGCGGTTCGGTTCGGTGCGGTTTCAAACGATTTCGATTTGGTTTTTAAGAAAAAAATGTACAATTTACAATTTAACATATTAATAAGCATTTCCCAATAGCAATAGGAAAAAGACATTTGTTATGTAAACAATTAGCATGTTGCATGTAGTTGTGATGTTAAAACATGTTTGTGTAACAAAGGGGTGTCCCGTACAAGGTATAACATAAAACAAGTTGAATAACTTTGAATTCATTAAAAGTGAGCGAAACTTTCAAATGAATAGACTTCATTAGATCATTGTTCAACTCTTGATAACAAGATTAACAAAGGTCCTTCAAGTTAATGAACGAAAGAAAGCGATGAATAATGATATTCTAGTGGGTTGAGTTCATACTAAGTGTATGGATTCTAACAAACAACCAATTAAAACATGAAATCTAATATGGACATTTAATTAAATGTTTATTAATATTTGCGGTGCGGTTCGGTTTCGGTGCGATTTTCAAAAGTCAAAACTGAAACTAAACCGTTTTCTATGTTGCGGTTAGGTATCAAAACCGAAACCGTTTCAAAATTGCAAAACCAAACCGTTCAGTGCGGTTCAATTTGGTTCGTGTTTCGATTTCAATTTTCGGTTTTAAATGTCCACCCTAATCACATGGTTCTTGTTTGGTTTCCAATTATGCGTGCGCGCGCGCCCCCGTGTGTGTAAGTTAAATATTTGATAGGAGAAGGTGGAGTTTGGTTCAAAAAGTTAATTTGCTTCACGTGGCATTATATCTACAATTATTGTCTTCCACTCAGCCAATGCCTAATCAAATCAATCATTTGGCAATTGCAACTATTTTTCTGGTAAGGGCATTTGCAGCTCTGGTTTTAGGCCAGACAACCTACTTCGTATCCTTCCATTTCATGGGAACAATCCAATTGCATAGGCCACCCATACATCTTCATACTTATCCATTATATAGTCATAATTATTTTTAATTATTGTATAACCTTGGCCTCGGGTGTAGCACTTCACATGTATTTTTCTATAATTTAATAGCATTATATTTCCCTGCATTTTCAAAGAGGACAAATTATGATCAATGATTGATTCATAAGGAAACAAAAATTGAGAAAGAAATCCCAGGAGCAATAACTGTGGGCTGAACATTGGTTATGAACCTGTGGCAGTACATTGTTTTATTTGGGCGAAAGAAATTTCATTAAGAATAAACCTGTTTCTTAGAATATTCAAAAGATTATACATGTAAAAAAAAATGTTACAATTTTACTGTTGACGCGAAATTTTTTATAATTAATGAAACAAGAACATGTATACAGAATAATATTTGTATTTTATGAATGTTTAGGGTTACAATCTCTGTAGTTTATATTTACAAAAATATTCCTTTGATCTCCAGTGTTTCGATTTAATCCAAAGGTGGCAAGTACTTAATCTTAAATCGGGAAGAGATTTATTCAAGGTCCGTCGATGTTTGATCTTGAACAAAATAGGACCACGAGCATTTTCACGTGGTGGGTGGTCTTCAATTTTCGTGTGGATGAACCAGCATGTGTATTAGTTAAGCTTGTTCATTCTCCACGAGATTGATGTAGAACACGAGTGTTTGGGTGTTTGGTGTTTGCTTTTGGCCAAAGAGCTTTCTGGTTTTCTCCAAAAGTTTGGACTTGCTTCCCTTTCTTTTGAAGTTGAATTTGATTCAAGGGTGGTGAACACTTGATCTTGAATAAGGCTTGTGATTTCTTCAAGAGTTGTCGATGCTTGATCTTGAACAAATTGGAACCCCGAGTAGTATCATGTGATAAGTGATCTTCAACTTTGATGGTGGATGAATTGGCACGTGCGTATCCATTGTTTATAGCTAAGACTACTGGGGTATCTAATCCCATTTGCTCCTTTAGCTTTCGCCTCTGTCAATGTCGCCCAACACATTCTATCAGGTTGGATGGGCCTGAGAGCGTTGTCAGAGGTACATTTTAAGGTACGAAGTTAGTAAAATAGTGTTTCTCACGCAATATGGTGTGCATGGTGGCACTATCAGCCAGACTTTATGCTTGTTGATTCTCCACTAGCGTGATAAAAATGCAAAGAGTTCTATCGAGTCATCTGAGTTTGTCATGTGTCTCAGAGTCCACTTCTTTCTCTTGGAGCCTCGTATTTATAGATCTTTCAATGATTCTTTTCATTGAATCAATTCATTTGTTGGGCCTTGATTTATTGAGTTTGTCTCCGTGAATCGACTTGATTAAAGCTTGATTTGAATTTGATTTGGCATTATTTGAACTAAATCAATTAACTTGATAATTTGACCAAATAATTTAGTTGATAAAAGAACCAAAGCTTGACTTGGACTTGATTTGGTATTTGATTTGAACCAGATCAAATAATTTGGTAAACCAAGTGAAAGAACTTGATTTGGTATTAGCTTGATTCGGACTTGATTGGTGTCCAATTTGATTTAATCAAGGGTTTTATTTCAAATGGTCCTTGAAATTGGCCCTCACCATCAAGATGGTCCCTGAAATTGAAAATCAATCAATGTAGTTCCTAAAAATAGGTGTCGCAAATCAATGTGGTCATTTCGTTACAATTCTGTTAAATACTGATGTGGCACATAAATAGGCCTCATAACTCTCTTTTTTTCCTCACAAATTGTCTTTGAAATTGACCCACGACATCAAAATTGTCCTTGAAATTAACCAGCGACATTAAAACGATCCCTAAAATTGAAAATTGATCAATGTAGTCCTGCAAGTAAGTGTCGCAAATCAATGTAGTCATTCTATCATAATTTTGTCAAAAATTCTGTTATGTGCTAATGTCACACATAAATGGGTCACACAAGTCTAATTAAATTTTTTTTTAAAATTACAAATAGGCTTAATAATTTAATAGTTAATAAAAAATTGTCAACCCAAAAACTCAGTCCTGCAATCACCTCCAATCCCAGTCCACATTTCTCTACCTCCTCGCTTTCTATTCTCTAAAAAAAATATATATATCAATACGCGCATCTTTACATACTTCAACACCCTTCACCAGATTGAACTTGGATCGAGATCACCTTTGGTGACGGCTTGGCCCATTGGCAACTAAGACATTACCGTTAACATTTAGGCGATCAACATCCTCACAACCTTAATCTTCGAAAGCTTGTTCGACGCTTCCATGATGGTCTGGTGATGCAAAGAACAGCGAGGTCTGCCTTGGGATAATGAAGTTATAACCGAGGTGTGTCTATTGTTAGTTGAAAAATATTTCCACACCCCCTCTTAGGCCTTGGTTAAGTCTTGTGCCTTTGAAAATTTATGGAAAAGATCTCTCTTCAAAGTAGGCCCTACTATAAGAAAAAAAATTCATCGTGCAAAAAGGTATTTAGACAATTTTTTTAATTAATTATTAAACCAACATCAGCATATAACAAATTTTTTTACAAAATAGTGGTGGAAAAATCATATTGATAGGCGACACCTATTTTCAAGAACTACATTGATTGATTTTCAATTTCAATGACCATATTGATGGTGTGGGTCAATTTCAGAGACCATATTGATTGTGTGGGTCAATTTCAAGGATCATTTGTGATAAAAACTCATAAATCTTGTGGGGCCCATTTATGTGTTACATCATCACTTAACAGGATTATGATGGAATGACCACATTGATTTACGACACCTATTTTTAGGGACTACATCGACTGATTTTTAATTTCAGGGACTATCTTGATGGTGAGGGTGAATTTTAGGGATCATTTGTGTTAAAAATCTTTTAATCAAATGACTTGATTAATCCTACGAATGGAAGAAATAGATTGGAGTCCAATTTGATTTAATCAAATAATCTTGATTAATCAAATAATTTAACCGAGTAAATATAGGTAAATTAACCAAATAATTTAATTGACATGATTTATATCGAAGTCAATTTAAAAGATAATTTCGCAATTGTTTCGACCATCAACTTAATCTGGTAATTGTTTTATATTATCAAACGTCAAGGCATATCACTTTTGATGACTCCTTCGATATTGATGAATCGCATGCTATGTGTAAAAATTGTAACCCATGGACATGGTGCATGCCACAGAAGCCTGGCAAGTCAAAACATTAATTTGTTGGCGAGTATTTGTTTCACCAAATTTTACAATGTCTACACCTACAATTACAAACACATCAAAAATAGAATATGATTCTTCAATCATGGAGGACCCTTAGTCCTAAACCATAGTCACGAGGACTAAAACATTCCATGCTCGATAGGCTCCACAAGGAAAAGACCGTACCAATCTCTGATGATTTCGCAATTATTGGCAAAGAAGTCCAGCTATGAGTCCCCTCCAACAAATATTCTTCTCATAGTTCTTTACCGAGCACACAAGCCACAAACACCACCACCTCATATTTGGATAACAATTGCCTCTCTAGAATTCGAGATTGAACCAATCACGATTATGACCACAACTACAAAATCTCTTCTTGACAAAACAAGAAGGCAACCATAACCATAAACAGAAGGCTCTCCTTGATAAAACGAAAGAGAGACTACAACCAAAAATAAAAAATAGAAAAAAGAAGAGATCAACAAAAATTGCCGCCAACTCCAACGTTAAAAGCAAAGATGAAGGGCTAGGTCTTTTTCTCGTGCTTTTATTTAGCCGCGGGGGGTTTTTTTTTTTTTTGAGTACTTTAGTATATATCCTAGTATTTCTGACCTTTTATGGTTAATGATTTAATCAGCCACAAAGAAACAGAGAAGTTAGTAAAAAAATTTAAAAATTATAATAATTTTTGACCGTTTGATCAAATTTTAAAAGTCCGAATCACTTGATCTTTGAACTTTAGAGGAAGAGATCCAAAGAAAATCTCTTTCCATTTGAAAGCTCCAATCCATCATCATATCTCTTTCATATAGAAGGCTTTTTGGGATGCTGTCCATGCTGTCTGATGAAATGCATGAGCCGTGAAGAATCTCGAAGCCAATCACTACCAAATACATGGAGACAACATAAAAAGCTAGTGTTGTCTAAACCCGGTTTGAAAAATGCAGAGTGCAGACAGATGTATCGTTATCCAATAAAATATTTGTTTTAAGCGTTAAAATAAATCTGATAATATATGCGACTGTAGACCATTCAGACTTGAACTCATTGTAACCCAGTATGATGGATATAGAGTTCATCGTCACTATAGTGTCTCTAATAAATAGTATATCACTATGACCTTGTATTACTTAGAGGCTTTAAACTCCTCGGTTGAGTGCAATGAACCCATTCCACCGAGGTATTCTCATCATGATGGTTGTTTTAGAAGATACCAATAATGTACCTTTTAGAATAATGTTATTTTGCTTAAGAGCACGTTTGTTATTTCACAGAAGTTACTTGGTAGCAGCAAAAGAGAAACTCTATTGAAACCAATAAATTGTTTTAATGGCATCACCCGAAGCAGTGCAGATCCACACGGCTTAAACTGCAGTATTAGTTGAGGACTAGATTAGCCAAATCTCAGGAACAGCCCAGTTTTCTGTTAGTTTTGCTGTGAATAATAGAAAAATGATTCATGATTAGGATAATATATTAGTTTAAATGGTTTTCGCATGCCATTTTTCTCTATTTTGAGGCAAAAACTTACAAGTTAGCTTAGGGATCAAGGAACACATCAAAACGGAATGCCCCAAACCACTGACTGGACGAGGTAGGGGAAACAACCATAACTCAACTAGATTTCATCTCAATATCTGATTCACTCTCCTCCGGGTTTGCATCAGGATGATCCCGCGGAAGGAGGCCAAGGAGTGGTAAAGGCAACAAGGAGCTGAGATTGCAGATGATGATCAAAAGGGACAAGTTATCATATTGGTCCTTGGTTACACCCAAGAGTTGGGTCAGACCAGCACCCATCAGCCCCCCAAGAACACTCCCAGCATTTGAAATGGACATGAGGGTTGCAAAAAGTGTTGCTTCCACTCCCTCCGGGCATAATCTAGCAGCCAGCACAAGAACAGGCATGAAAGAAGCCTGCAACGAAAATTAGCATTTAGTTTTGTGGTACAGCGGTTCACAGAATCAGTTCTGTGCACAAGCAATAAATATATTTCCTGTCATGCATGTGGTACAATTAGATTCGAAATATCAAAAACGAAACATTGTTACGACAACGGAACCATGAATAGAAGTTGCAAGCTTAGTTTTTCGAAGAGTAATTTCATCAGTTAAATTTATCGGTTTATCTATTTCTAAGAAAGGTTTGTAGCTGCATTTGACTAAATTTTCAAGGCACACTCAGAATGCATGCATCCAAGGAACTACATTCTTTTAACAAATTACAGGGTACAGCAACCAATAGTAATACACCTGTTTTAATAGTGTACCTGACTGAGAACTGTTATGACCAAAGAATCCCCAATTGAAAACCACTCATCGCTTATCCCGAATTTTCGGTTTAATCCAGTAACAAGGAGAACCTGAGACATAAGATCAATAATAATTACACCTGAATTTCATTTGACACAGTTAAGTCAGGGAGCCTTAAGAAAATAACTTGTATCACAAACCTGAGTCAACCCAATAGCTGAACCAAAAACAGTTGTTACTACAAAAGTCTTCCGCAATGGAACAGTTTTCAAAAATCCATTATACAGTCCAACCCCAAGCAATGATGCTACAGAGGTAACAAGCTTGACACGTCCTAAGAACTCCGGGGTAAAACCAAGTTTATTTGTGCTGAAAACCAAGGAAATAGAAAAGCCCTAGTTAAGATTGGAAACATTTACTGAAACAAATTGAAAGCGGGCATGAACACCTGTAGCTTTTACAAAGTAAAGGATAATGATCATGCTCATAAATTGCACGTACGTGAAGTAAAACATTGCAGACTCTGAGTGAGGGGTTGCCTGCCACAGAAAAATAAATAATGTGGGAAAAAATACATTGGGTTGCCTAACAGCATCCCATAACTGAAGAACATTCTGTTTCCAGCTATCAAGCAAGTTATGACCAGCCAGAGGAAAATTTGGCCCCTTTGAGGCACCAATCACAGGCTGCTCATTCACAAGAATAGAAACTGCAGATGTCATCAGTGGCAGCAAAGCCGTGAGACCAAAAACAAACCTGAAACATCAACAATTTGAAAAATAAACAAAAGACCACATCAGATGATTATCAGCAATAGGACCCTCCATTCTGAACAGCAAACTTTGTGTACCTTACACCGTACGCATCCACCAAGGAGCCGCTAAAATAGGAACTCACGATTCCACCAAAAGCAGAAGACCCCCAACACAAAGACTGAAGAGAACCTGACAAGCTTTGTGACTCACCACGAGCCCTCTCCACAACCATGGAATCTACAACCTATAACATACTTAGTTTTGACATGGTTTACAAAGTATGTTACAGAATGAAGAAACTGAACAAAAAAAGGAGGCAATTCATCATTTCATACCAGAGGATCTGGATTCTTAAGCTGAACCTTCTAAATAATGCAAACAAGTAGGCTTAAGTTTTTCCCTAAAATTAAACCAGACACTCATGAGTCTTGACTCTTTCTTCCTCTGGAATCATTTTAGGGCTTTTTTCCCCCCAATTTTTCAATGTTCTCTTATTTGTAACCTCAAAGGAGAGAACTGAGGATCAGAACCTCCTCGTATAAACTCTCTTAGGGATCATTTTGAATTTTTATTTCGTAATATCTCTACATGTATTATGTATCTGATCTGATAAGTTCAAAATTAATTACTTAACTAAACACATCTCATCGCTTGAATCATATACAATGTAGAGATGCACTTTAATTCATAACAAATTTGATTTTTTTAAGGGGATTTTCCATGTCGAAAACAATATAAATAAATGGTCTAAATCAAATTCTGGTTGAGAACCAAGTCAACTTCAAATTCTGGCTGAAACCTAAGTTAGGCACATATTGTGACACGTAACAAGATATACCTTCCATAACATTCAAACAGAATAACTAATAGATACTTACCACATCTGAAAAGGCAACAGATAGAGACCCGAGAATTATGCAGAAAGCAACACTGAATTTGTTATCAACAACAGTGGCCATCAAACTCCATGACACTGCACCAAGAAGCCCCGACAAAATCAAGTATGACCTTCTTCGGTAACCAAATAGTGGCACAGAATCGCTGCAAGGACCCAAAAAACTGTTCACAAACAACAATAGCGGAATACAGTAACTGAGAGATACCAAATAGACATGGCAAATAGACTCACACCTAATAAAACCGTATATAGGTTTGATCAGCCATGGCAACGCAGAAAAGCCGGTAATCACAGCTGTCTAGTCAAACACATATAAATTTGTCAGAAACCAACACTACAAACACCAAAGACAAGCAATTCACACCTATCAAAGAAAAAACAATATGTGCCCTCACATTAGTAATTCAAAGCTAGAATCCCATTATCCATAACCCTGTTAACACCTTTTTCGTACTATTCAGAATCCTCAAAGTAAAATTCTTTACCGATCAGTGCATAACAACGTCAACTTAAGCTCATAGTTAATCAAGCTTGCCACTTTTAATAACTACAGCTACAAATGTAAAGCTAACTAGTCCGGTAAAACAACGAAAAATGTGAATGTGAATGTAAATGTACCTCAGCCGGGTCGAGATGCAAATCGTCTTTCAAATAAAAACTGACAGCAAGCCTTGCAAGGCCTAGAACACCTTGAACAAAATACACCATGGCAACAGCCACATTGTCAGGGCACAATTCGACCCCGAAAAATTTCACACTGCTCGTTCTATGTTTGGTCTTGCTTGGAGAAGGCATGCATTCCTCTTTTTCCCTATCAGTTATCAACACGTCCCTTTCTCCTGCACCTTATCGCATTGAACCAAAACTAAGTAAAGCTTCAATCTTTATCACATTTTGCTAAAATCCAATTGTAAAAACTTGCGTAGATACTCATAATTACACTTCGACAGCAGAATAATTACTGTAACTTTTCAATAAACGGAAATAGAGAGACATACTAATCCTGGAATCGAGGAACGACTCGTGGTCCAAGTCGAGCCGGCGAGGGGACGATGGCATCGGGACGGCCACTGACATGTCGTTCTCGGGAGGAAGCTTCCGGCGGGCTCTGCGTCGGAGGCGAGTTCTTCTGTGGGCGCCGGATACGGGAGTGCACGGCTTCCGGCTAATCCGAGGGACGAGGAGCAGTGGAGGAGGTGGAGCGAAGGAGGCCGAGGACAAAATTGGATTTCCCGAGGGCAAGATTGAGATTGCACAAAAGGTTGGCGACTCCATTTGAAAATTATTTAATACCAAAAGTGTACTTGCACGCCTTTTCTTCCGGGTGATGATTCTAAACATTTCTGTGTCGGGATAATGGAATGACGTAAGTACCCCCGCCCCCAAACAATCGTTTTAGGTGTTTGTGGCCAACAAATGCACACGTTTGGCTTTTGCTTTGCGCCATGAGTGCTTCAGTAGACCAGCCCATGGCCCAAACAAAGTGCCTCTGGCCCAACTTGACTCAACAATGATAAAAAGCACCGGATCACTGCTAGCCCAAGTAAAATATAAGGAGATGTTGATGCCGATTGACCGGCTTATTAGGTCTTTGGTTGCGAATCACTGCTAGCCCTGCCACGTATTTGATTCTGATAAGTTTTTCTTCGTTTTAGATCTCTTTTTTGGACAAATATGATCATAATAGTGTAAAATCACTATATGTTGGATTTTAGGTTCAATTGGAGGCAATGGCAGAGCCAGGATTTTTATCTTGGATGGGCTAGCTGAAATTAGTATCATAAAATTATATGTTTATTTTTAATCAATATAAAAGAACAACAATAGAATATAAACAATTTTTGAAATCATAACCCTAACCGACAACTTCACGGACTATATAAACAATTAACTTGCTAAATAAACCAAGAACAAGTAAATAAAGCGATTAAGGACATATCAAAGGTTGCATTCATTGGAAAATTGCAACAAAAGGTAAGGAATTGCGGAGATAGAGATTTAATTGTGAACTAAAAGAAAATTCTTCTTCTTTTCTTGAGTAAGAAGAACGGAGGCTAAATCGCATAGGGTAAACGATGTTTTTCTTTAATGAATAGGATAGAAAGGGGAGGGAAGATAGAACTAATTTATTACTTGTAGCATAAAAAGTATTATTTATTACCTATCATCTACTAAATATACATGAAATAATAACATGTATTGGAATTGAGTGGGTTATATAGGCTATATGCATTAACATAAATCATTAAAGCATGAGTTTGAAAAAGGATAGTGCTATTCACATACCCTTATTAATTTTTTGTCATTGATCGTCATCAATTCATTCAATCCGAAAATTGAAAACTGAGAGAGATGTGTGAGAAATAAAAATAAATGTGTAGATAACACTACACTTACAAAAAACCTGCCTGGGCTACAGTCCACCTTAACCTTGTGGGTGGCTTCGCTCGTGATTGGAGGGTTTAAAGCCTTAGACGTAAGCGAGAAACTTGTGTTGGTCGAATCTGTCCTTGAGAGCTGGGCGCCAAATGGATACTTTCATATCATCGAAAAGAACGAATATGATAACAAACATAATTAGTTATTAGTAACAAGTCTAGGGTATGTTAATGCTTTTAGCATTATGATAGGCCTTAAGTTCAATTACCTTCAGACTCTAACGCAAAAATGAATATACCGACCTCCCTCACATAATAAAATGTTGCAGGAAGGAAAGTATAGGACCCTTTACATGTAAGTTTCTATTTCTTGTAGAGATATGACGTGTAAGTTTTTATCTCTTATTTTTTGAGAGTCGCTTGCTATAAGTCCATTTTCAATAACATGTCTTTTTTGTGTGAAATGTCACTCTCGTTTTATCTGACTTATTATATAATGTATAAAGTATTGGTTCGAGTTGGAGATGTGATGAGTGATGATGCAGGTAAAATTGGCTCCACTCTCGTTTTCAATATACAACCAACATAGTCTTGGCTTCGCTTCTAGTTTTTCACACAAGCAAAACATAAGAAATAATGAATTATCGTTATTTATTGTATACTTGTTTTGGTAGAGAATCTCGAGATTAAAATATGGAATATAATACGCCCACATCCATATCCTCCCTACTTCTAAAAGAGAGACCACTTTAATAAGTTTGTAAAGAAATAAGATCATCTTTATTTCTTATTTCCCCCTTTATTTATTTTTAAATTTTTTTTCCTCATAGTAAACATGTCCAAGAGGACATATTTGTCCTCGTTGGATTTGAGGATTAAGCATTACGAGTTTATTTTTTGAGAATTTAAAGTATTGTTCAAAACAAAAGTCTGAAACCACATAATTTGAAATATAAACACAACCTAAGTGCTAAAAACACTAACACAGAATCATAAGCATTACTTAGTACTTATATCGTGAGATGAAAGGACGTTTAAGATCGAGAGAAGATCCTCGTCGGATTCTCAAATCACATCCGTTCATCGTACATCGTGAGGTCATAAATCATTGTAAATTTTTTATTTTATTTTAAATTGAATATAAACCGTACCTGACAAAAACTAGCTGCACGATACACGATGAACGAATGTGATTGGAGGAACGTTGGGATCCTCCCAAAGTGGATATGGCGAGGATATCTCTCTTTAAGATCTTCCATTTATAGGTGTGCTTTAGCTTTACCTAGTTTTAAACATTATTTGGCTTTCTGGCCGAACTGGACCCTAAAATTAGCATATATCCTCACTTTAGTCTCTGTTATTTAAAATCGATAGAAGTGGTCAATGAGATTATCTATTGTCAATTATTTTGGTTATTTCGTGAAAAATCTCCGCTAAATTGATGATATTTTTTGTCAAATCAACTATTCCACTTGAACTTGTGGTTTCTTCAATTTAACATAGATTGTTCATAGAATGATCAAAATGATTGGCGATGGACAATCTCATACACCACTTCTATCAATTTTAAATCTCAGAGTCTTAAAGACCAATTTAGCTAAAATCCAACATTATTTCTACTTTTATGTATATACAAATTAATGTTGTTTGTAAATAAATGTGAAGCAATTGTCATGATGTGGACAACACAACTTCAATTTGATAAGAAAAGTGGCCAAAATCAAGACTAATTTGCAAAATAAATAAAAAAGTGTTACCAAGAAAGGTGGTTGTAAGATCCCACATCGTCTAGGGGAGTGATCCTTATATGTATATTTCCATCCCTACCTAGCATGAGGCCTTTTTGGAGCTCACTGGCTTCGGGTTCCATGGGAACTCCGAAGTTAAGTGAGTAGCGCACGAGAGCAATCCCATGATGGGTAACCCACTGGGAAGTTCTTGTGTGAGTTCCTAAAACAAAACCGTGAAGGCATAGTCGGGGCCCAAAGCGGACAATATCGTGCTACGGTGGTGGAGAGGGTCTGGGATATGGTGGATCCGGGACCGGGATGTGACAATTTGGTATCATAGCCTAACTCTGGCCGTGGTTTGCCGACAAGGACGTCGGGCCCCTAAGAGGGGTGGATTGTAAGATCTCACATCGCGCA
>JADOBS010303131.1:0-16833 GCA_015708375.1 Cydonia oblonga
AAAAAATCACCATCAAGATCGCCAAAACCCATCACGCCCTTAAACTACGTCATGACTTGATATTTCCTCAACCGCAGGTACGTAGGCAACTTGAAACTTCAAAAAATTCAAGTACAGTCACATCATCAACAAAAACACAAACATTTTGAAGAATAAAGAACAAATTCAAAATATGAATACTTTATTTCTTTAAAGGAAGAATTTGGCTGCAAAACCTTATTACAAAAATGAGCAAAGATAAAGAAGGCTTAAAGCATAAAAATAAAATAAAAATGGAAGACACTACTTGAAAGTTAGGTCCCTAAAACTACGGCGACAATCTTCAAGCAAGCCTTCCAAAATCTTCAAAGTTTCTACATCGGTGGGAGACAAGGTAGGTACTTCCATGGCCGCACTTCTCCCTTGCTCTAGGCATGAAATCTCATTTTGATGCTGAGAAAGTGTAGCTTCATGCTTCAAGAGAACGCCTCGAAGTCATGATGCTTAAGCTTCCAAATGCCCTTTTTTTCCCCAATAATTCTAGACACGTCTGGACCGAAGATAAAGATATACCTGTAGCTTGATAACCTTCCGAAGCAACTTGCTAAAAAGACCAAACTTGGGCAATTGATAAGTCTATTGCCGCAAGTTGTTAAGCTCTGATCTCTGAACTCAACTTCTTCAAGGAAATAGCATAAAGGGAAGAATACTCAGTTGAGGTAGCCATAAGTTCGACAATCTTGACTCTCAAGAGCAAGGAGTCAAAATTAAGCAAGGCAAGGTCCTCCAACGGGCACTTTGAAATTCTCTTCTCAATATGGCTTTTAAGATCTATGGTCACGCGAAGCTTGACGCGATGGATAAATTGCTCAGTACCACTAAGGTTCGGCCTTCTCTGAGAGATATCAAAGCCAGTTGGCAAGGGTGTTGGACGCATAACAGGCTCTTGCATACCTTCACGTACACACGGCAAGCTTGGGACAAGCTCTGCAATAGGCAAATCCCTAATCTCCTCGCCTGTAGTTAAATTGGCTCCAAATAACATCTCCATATAGGAACAAATGCCTATGTTCTCCGAATCAAATTGAGGAGGACTGAACACTTTCTTCTTCATATGATGAAAATTGACATCACTATCATCCAAAGCACCTTCACGCGGTCGCTTGTTCAAAACTTGTTGACGCTGCCGCAAAACAAGCTCATCTTTGTGCGAATCAACTTCGTCACCCGCCTCTTTAGAAGCATCCAAACATTGAGAAGACAAGCATGGGCTTTGAGGGGCTAAAGCTGAGGATCCATCTTGCAAATGAGCTGCACTAGCATAATCAAAAGGCACTAGGTACGTAGGCACTAGCTGCGTAGGAACTGCATAACAATCCTCTCTTGGCATATCATTACTTGAATGAGAAGAATTAGTGCCATTTTTCATCCCTAAGTCTTCACAGTGAATCTTCAACTACCAACTTATGTAGGCACGGGGTATTGGATTACTCTTAAATTTATTTTTGGCTGGAAGGGTGATGGAAGCATTTGTGCATGAACGAATACAAGACTCCCAATGCATATATATGGCTTGCAAGGATTCTGGCTGTGTGTTTTCTTTCAACTTGCCTGGCACATGTTGGACAAAACCAAATTGCCTACTGAAACGGTGAAGATTATACGACTGAATAATGTATTTGTTTCTTTGCTGCAAAGAAACATACCCCAAGCGAAGACTTGTAAGATAATACAAATCGGAAGAACAAAGGTGCGAATCATTTATGAGGCCTCGCCGCGCCGAGCCAACTCTCGCTAGGTGGTCTATCCTTAAGCCGTCACAACTTCTAAACAACGCTTGCACCTGCGAATAATCAAGACTCTTTGCGGAAAACACGCCAGAATACTTCATCATCAAAGGCCCCGTCTTAATTGAAGTTGGTGAAGAATGCTCTGACTTATCTAAAGTCGACGAAGAAAAATGAGTGCCAAAGTACTTACCCAGCCAACCGTACACATAGTGGTAGGGAAGTAAGGCTAAATGATTCACCGAGTTTGAAACAACACTTAAGCCATTGTAAATGTTGGCTAAGACCAGAATAGCAAGGTTAAATGATTCACTTGCAGCCATCTTGCTAGCAACTTTAAAGACTCCGGGGGGGATAAAGTTGACATCGTCTTTGGGGAAAACAAACTTACAAAATCAACAAGCTAAGAAAGTGGCTAGGTAAGATTCTTCTACATGCTCTGACGCTACGCCAAGATCCTCAAACGTTTTCAATTCGGTAGAGGAATGGCGCCCAGCTGGACCAATGACACCTGATGGATCCGAGTCTCCATTCGGCCTGGTTGTCATGTTCCGGCCACTTTTTTTCGAAGGCTTCTACTACTTCATGGCATCCCAATACCGAAATTGGATCCATGAAGACATCTTCACACCTGACTTACCCTGAGCCTTCTAGGAAAGCTTGTGAACGCCCAAAACAAATAGTGGTAACTTGCAGGCAATCCTCAGCTATTGCAATGAGAAAACTCTTCCACGCTATGAACAACTTCATTGTAAAATTTTCCCTGGATCGGCAAGCCTTCTATCTTGTGGAAATCCCAAAGTGAAATCGACATGAAGTGTGTTGGTTGCTGAACACCAATGCTCGAAGAATGCACGAAGGATGGAAGGATGGCAATCGTAGCTAAACAAAGATGCGTACACAACATGATAAAGGCCCACGTTGGTAAGCACATCTTTGGATCGGCTCAAGACATCTTCAAGCCACTCCTAGTAAAACTCAGCAAAGACAGCTTCTCCAGCAGTTGGCAAAGTGTTATTCCAAGTCACAGCTCCACTATGGATGCGATCGCCAAGAAGCTTAAACAAAGCCGGTGAATTGTCATGAACATAGTGTGAAGTTATCACAAGCATGGTGTGAATGATTCAAGATAAAAATCTTCGATGTACACGCCTTCTTCTTCATAGTTGATCGACTAAAATCTGTCACCTCCCAAGACACTTCAGAAGACCACGACCTAATGTGCATTGAGTTGTTTTTTGCATGAAGAACAAGCATCTTAGGGCAAGTCAACGACGCGTAAAGCTTCAACGTCGTCCCCTTATCTTGCGAATCACCTTCATTCGTGAAAATAGTAATAGTATTATTCTTAAAGCAATTGAAAAATACCATGGCTACAATAAAATAAACAAAGCAACATAAGCACAAAAGTGGGGCAGCAAAGAAAGAAAAAAAATCGTTACACTAAAGCAAAAGACATGCAAGACAAACCTCATGAACGTTGAAGAATGACAATGACAATGTCACAAGAACAAGAAGAAATTAGCCACGAAGCTTGATCAAACATGGCAAAGATGGCAGCTACATGATGATCCTTCAAAGCTAGCTATAGTAGCAAAGAAAACCAAAACGCCATGTAATCGCACTATGCAACCCCGCAGTGATTACGTAAGCAGTTTCTTGCACTGCACGGCAACATCACCACAAAGGAAAGATGTGACCAAAGGACACTACACAGCATAAACTCACTACAGTCTTTTGCAAAAGCACCGCAACATGCTTCAAGCAGCTATAACTCGCACCAAACAGCAACAAGAGGTACGACATAGAGCAGGAACAATGCACATGGTAGCAACAACAATAAATGCACACGGCAACGTCACTACCAAGGGAATACCGTGACCAAAATGCACTACACAACGTAAACATGCTGCAGTATTTTGCACTGCACTACGTGGTAAACAATGATGCACTGCAACAAGCTTCAAGCAGCAGCAACAAGCAAAACCCACGACAAAAGCTCCAAGAAAACCCATGGCAAGGAGTTATGTGTGTGAAAAAAAAATACACATCCAATGGTCATATAAATAGGGGTCAATTGCTTCCTAATGCTAGAAGGAAAATACATACCCCAAATAGCAAAAGAAAAATCAAAACAAGGAAGGAAGCAAATTCCAAAAAAATGGCAAGTTTCAGCCAATCTATGCAAGAATGACGTTTTTGGTGATAATTCAACTTTCCAAAGGAGTTTTAATGCAAGGCCAATTGTAGAAGGAAGCTAAGTGGCTGAGGATCATTATGTCCAAATTTCATAATTTTTCCTAAAGCTAAACATTCTAGCTCTCAAAATTATTCCCTGCAGAAGTTGTTTTCCCGTCATGATTGCGCAGCTGTAGGAAAATGCAAAGTTAAAGGCTTTCCTGATTTTTCCTAGTGGCATGCGATATATGCCTGAAAAGATAAGGGATAAAGCTACGTTTTTCATATTTTTACAGAATTTTCCTGGAGAGAAATCAACCTAACTAGGCGTGAAATTCAGATGACATGTTTCCCAAAACAAGAAAAAGGGAAGGAAAAATACCTCATTGCCGTGGGGAATCAAAAGAAAAGAAAAAAATAAAAAAAATAAAAAAAAACCTCCTTGCTGTAGGAAATCAAAATGGGAAAGAAAAACTCCTTCCTTGCTGTAGGAAATAAAAAAAGGAAGGAAAATTGTCTTCCTTGCCATGGAAATCAAAACAAGGAACAAAACATCTCCTTCCTTGCTATGGGAAAAATAAAAGAGGAGAAACCCCTAGAGCACCCTAAGCCCACCCGATAAAAAAAAAAAGTCTGTTTGCAGCGAGTGGTAAAGATTTATCCCAAATGTGACAATTTCCATATTGGAAGCCCACGTCCGTAACAGCATCAACCACAAAGTTTGCTTCTCTATACACATGGTTCCAAGAGATAGGATTGAAGGATCTTATAATAAGTTTAATGTCTTCAATGATACTCTTCATTCTCCAGGGAACACCGCTAGTACCTTGGACCGCCTCAATAATAAGTTTTGAATCCCCTTCCACCATGATTTTCTAGAGCCCCCTACATCTTGCCATCCAGAGTGCGTCGTCCCCCAGAGGGATCCATCTGATTAACCTCTCCTGAGATTTCCTAGGAACCACCCATTTTTTATTAGCACTATGAAAATCATGAGCCATATTAAAGGCTAAGATTGCCACTTTAATAGGGTGGATCTTAACTTTATTAAACACAACATTGTTCCTCATTTTCCAGATCTGCCAACACATAATAAGAGCAAAACTAAGACTCGAGAGATTTTCATCATCATTAGCATCCAACAAGCCAAGCCATTCATACATAGTACATCTACTTTGATTAATGGGAGGTTTAATCTTGGGACTATAAGCCCAGACTTGTTTGACAAATTCACAATGAACAAACAGGTGGTCTTGATCTTCTGCATCTCCATTACATAACAAGCAAGTCTCACTAATCGTGCTAATAAATTTGTGAATTTTACTTCTAGTTTGAAGCTTATGAAGAATTAATAACCAGCTGAAAATTTTGACTTTATTTGGAATATTGAGTTTCCACATTCTATTTAGCAATTTATTATTCGAGTCATCACTTACCATGGTATTTTGGACCCAGGTTGTGGATTTAATGCTAAACCTTCCATTAGTATTTAATCCCTCAACACAGGTAGTCGTTCTTATCATAAATAGGCAATGGAATACTACAAATCTTTCTAATAACTTCCTCATCCACATACTCACTTAGCAAATCTCTATTCCAAATCCCATCAGTGATGAAGTGGTTAACTTTAAGGTCTAAATCAATATGACTTGCCTGGTCCTCCAAAATAAGGTTCTTTAATAAGAAAGGAAAAACCCAATTCTCGGTCCAGAACTAGATGTCCTTTCCATTTCCCACAATCCATCGCGCGCCTTTTTCAATCATAGTCCTAGCATTAAGAATACCTTTCCAAGCTACCGAGTAATGTTGCCTCACTCTTGCATCCATAAAATTTTCTTTACGAAGACACTTTTGTTTAACTAGTTGAACCCACCAGTTCTGACCATCAGTCAGGACCTTCCGTCCAAGCTTAGCTAGGCAAGCATTGTTAAAACAATTACTCTTCCTAATACCCAAACCTCCAATACCTTTTGGTTGGCAAACTTTGTCCCAAGCAGTAGGATTCATCTTACCTTCTTTTCCCCAAAGTAAATTCCTGTTAGCATTATCCAACATCCTAGTGAACTTAACAGGGCATTTGAAACACGACATCATATGATTAGGCATACCACAAAGATTAGCCTTAATTAAAGTGAGTATGCCCGCTCTCGAGAGCATATTGGCTTTCTATCCTGCTAATTTGTTCTTGATCTTTAGCTCAACATCCTTTATATTTTAATCTCTCCATCATTTAATGTTATTGATACCCAAATACTTACCAATAGTGGTTTTGTATTGAATTTGGATAATATTAGCGATCTCCACACGAACACTATTAATAGTATTCCCTGAAAAATAGAGGGATGACTTATGGAAATTTATCATGTTCAAAGTGTTCAAAATATTTTTAGCAGCCCCTTTAAAGGCTCTACAAATTCATCAATACAAATCTACTTTGTAAATTCATTCGATACAGAATTTTCGTGTTTAAAAATAAATCATTCATCAACTTACTGTAAAAGTCACGATACATCACGACAACAAATCTAATCCCAAAACCCCCCGTGACATTGAAATGCGCGCCAAGACCAACTGCCAACTTGCCTCACCAATCATCTTTCTCCACGTCATCACCCACTTCCGTATAATTAACCGAACCAGAAGATTTTCCCAATTGCAATTGTTTATTTCTTTCTTCCCCACGAAACCACCCGACCTCCTCCTAATCTCTCCGTCTCCGAGATCAATCAAAAGAAGATGCAAAGCCCAGATCCAACGGCGGAGGACGAATCCAAGGCCGTCAGCCGCCGCATACAGAGGTTGTCTCTGCACCTGACCCCCAATTACCCACTTCCCCGAAACGACGCAGCTCAGCAGCTTGAGCTGGTGGAGTGCGCTCCCAAGGCGGCGAAGCTGACGGTGGACACGAGCAGCCTCTCAAACTACATGAGAGGCAAGCACCGGGAAATCCAGGACAGAGTATTGGATTACTTCAACAAGCGGCCGGAGCTTCAGACGCCGGTGGAAATTTTGAAGGACGACCACCGGGAGCTTTGCATGAAGCAGCTTGTGGGGTTGGTGAGAGAGGCTGGTATCAGGCCTTTCCGGTACGTCGTCGATGAGCCGGCTAAGTACTTTGCTATTTTGGAGGCCGTTGGCAGCGTCGACATGTCTCTCGGGATTAAGATGGGGGTGCAGTACAGGTGATTATTACTACTAGTACTGCTCTAATCTTTTTTCATTGATTTTTGTGGCATTTTTCGGGTGCTGATCGCTTTGTGTTTTAAGTTTGGGTGGGAATTTTGAAGAAGCTGAGGTTCTACCGTAAAACCAATAGGGAGAATGTGGGTGTTTTTGACGTGGGTTTTGTGATTTTTGATTATTTGAGTGGTAAGATTTATGCTGAGCATGAATCTTTGTGTTTTATTGTTAGATTTGGCGAAGTCATCTAACTCCTCGAATAGGTTTCCTTCTTGGTAGATTGTGTATGGTGTATGTGTTTATTGCACTCTCTGTATTGTAATTGTTTTCGGATTGATTGCTATTGCACTAAATTTTTTACTGCTCCATAAGATAGGCCTAAAATATGGTCATCAGACACGTTCACACTGCGATGGAAAGACATGTCCATAGAGATGTAATAGATAATGTAAATAGATACAGAATTATTGCTGTAGATGTTGATGTTTCGGTGTGCTCTTACAATTGTATACACACCACTGACGGATGCAGTTCATGAAAATTTTTAGTATAAAGGGCCCCGAATTTGTATGATCGGTAATCCCCTTCATTGGCCTTTGTTTGGTGTTGTGTTTAGTTAATAGCTTGTCCCCAATCCCCAAATGTGAAAATCCCTTTAAATTGTTGATTCCAACAAAAGGAGGGAAACAAGGATCTTGACCAATGAATTGGAGTTGGTTGAGTTAGTGTATTATTTTCAAGTGCTGTGCCATGTCTACGAACTAAACTGTTGGACAAAAACCGAGTGTTGGAGCACACTCAAAATCTTATAATTTTGGAGCCGTGATTACCCAACAAAAAATTTCATGCTAGGGAGAGGAAATCTAGTGCTCAAATTTTCCTTCTGCTGTGTATTTCCCTATTTAACTACAAATAGTTCACATTTGGATGCCCTTTCTGAGGGAGGTTTAAAATATAAGTTAATAGTGGACTGCGTCAAGATTGGGACTATAACAGAAAAATAAATTTTATGAACAGTTTGAGACCATCCAGATGGTTTTCATGTGATGAGAAACTTGTAATAGAATCAATGTTTTGTCGTGCAATTTGAATGTTCTGTGATGGGAAGGTTTTGGAAAAATTGGAAGGTAGAAATTCTATTATAATTTTGGCTTTAAATCCAAGAACTGCAATGCATTGTGGAAGGTAGAAGTTTCCATTAAAGTGGAGGTTCTGCAGAGTTCATCATTGTTCAAAGATCACATGCTTTATTGCTGATATTTGGTGCTTGGATTCAAATGATGTAATTACATGCCTCTTAAACTTGTTAAGGGACCTCTGCTTTCCAATGTTCGTGTGCCAGAAACATAGTGTAATGCGCACTAGCTGTACAATATATGTTTCGTTCTGCACTGATTTTTTTAATACTTGTGCAGTCTTTGGGGAGGTTCCGTACTTAACTTAGGAACCAAAAAGCACAAGGATAAGTATTTTGATGGTATTGACAATATGGAGTATCCAGGTTGTTTTGCTATGACCGAACTACATCATGGTGAGCTGTTTTGCTACTACCATTGTTTTACTTATTCCTTGTTTAGCATAAGTTGATATTACGATGATTTGTAATGCTGGGACATTTTAAGTTTATCCATACATTCATTGTGTGGTTTTGTGGAAAAATTGGTGTGCGCCACATACACATATGCATTTAAAAAGCATCTACCTTTTACAGTTTTTGTTTTCGTGAAAGCCCAGATTTTAATTCTTAATGAACAGTATTATGGTGAGAAGGTAAAATCACATTCAATAAAGCATCCAATGAGAAAAACGTTTTAGTGTGCATGATTATGAAGATAGTTCTCCAAGATTTATCTTGACACTTGTTAGTTAACTTTTTTTTTTTGAGTGTTGGAGTTCATATAGACAGGGTGCTGAAACATTTATAACGACTAACATCCACCTTTGAATCTTTGATTTATTGGTGATGGTTATCCATTTAAAGTTTTTTGAAGAGACTGGTTCGTTGTGATTCTCTATCATCTTTTGATTCAGATTCTTAGTTGTTTTTCATTTTATGCTCTTTATTTCTTAGGCACTGTTGTATTACTAAATCTAGAATTCATAACTAAACCTTATTCATTATTTATTTTCCCTGTGCATAAGGCTCAAATGTTCAAGGTCTACAAACAGTGGCAACTTTTGATCCACTCACAGATGAATTTATAATCGACACACCCAATGATGGGGCCATCAAATGGTGGATTGGCAATGCTGCCGTTCATGGAAAGTTTGCTACTGTTTTTGCTAAGCTGATGTTGCCGACTCATGACACAAAAGGTATTACTGATATGGGTGTCCATGCCTTCATTGTGCCAATAAGGGATTTCAAGACCCACAAAACTCTTCCAGGAATTGAGATACATGATTGTGGCCACAAGGTTGGTCTGAATGGGGTAGACAATGGAGCATTAAGATTCCGCACAGTGAGAATCCCTCGTGATAATCTTCTTAATCGGTTTGGAGATGTCTCCCGGGACGGGAAATACACAAGTAGTTTAACATCTATAAATAAAAGATTTGCTGCCACTCTAGGTGAACTTGTAGGTGGGAGGGTCGGTCTTGCATATTCTTCGGTTAGTGTTCTCAAGATCGCTGCCACAATTGCAATCCGATATTCTCTACTGCGCCAGCAGTTTGGTCCTCCCAAGCAACCTGAAGTTAGTATTCTTGATTATCAGTCTCAACAACACAAGTTAATGCCCATGCTGGCTTCAACTTATGCATTCCATTTTTCAACATTACATTTGGTGGAGAAATATTCAGAGATGAAAAAGTCTCATGATGAACAATTGGTTGGTGACGTCCATTCGCTTTCAGCAGGGCTCAAGGCTTATGTGACAGCATATACGGCAAAGTCATTAAGTATCTGCAGGGAATCTTGTGGAGGCCATGGGTATGCTGCTGTCAACCGCTTCGGTAGCCTGAGGAATGACCATGACATTTTTCAGACGTTTGAAGGGGACAATACAGTGCTTCTACAACAGGTTTTGAACAAATCACATTCTCTACCTTGGAATATTTTATTTTCTTTCATGATCTAGAATTTTTCATAGGATAGAACAATTATGGGTACACAACAAGAAATGAAATAGATTTGCCAAAAAAATTATTCCAGGCAATTTTCCTCTCTGAGTTTTTACTGGTGACACAGGTTGCAGGTGATCTGTTGAAGCAATATAAGGAAAAATTTCAAGGTGGGACACTCACCGTCACATGGAACTACCTCAGAGAGTCCATGAACTCGTATCTATCTCAGCCAAATCCAGTGACTGCTCGATGGGAAAGTGAAGACCATTTACGAGATCCTAAGTTCCAGTTGGATGCTTTCAGAGTGAGTTTTTACTTGGTTTTATGATCAAAATCCTTTCTTTGTGTATATAACAAGACTGAAGCTCTTGTCACATAATTTTACTCCTGCAGTACCGAACTTCTCGATTACTTCAAAGTGTTGCAGTAAGACTGCGCAAGCATTCCAAAACTCTTGGCAGTTTTGGTGCATGGAATCGATGCTTAAATCACCTTTTGACTCTGGCAGAGTCCCATATTGAGTCTGTCATCCTTGCCAAGTTTGTTGAAGCTGTCCAGAAGTAATTCTTAGATCTCTGTTACTCACATTAGTTCCTTTCTGTTATGATTTTGAGTTTTTAAAATGGGTTTTGTGCCAGATGTCCGGATCCATGTTCTCGAGCTGCTCTGAAACTTGTCTGTGATCTTTATGCATTGGAGCGCATTTGGAAAGACATAGGAACCTATCGTAATGTTGATTATGTTGCACCAAACAAAGCTAAGGTATTCAAATCTTACCTCAACTAATATTCCTATGAATCATGAAAAGAAGAAGAAATATTTCCTATAATTCTGCTTTTTATGCAATCACTACGACTCAGGATTATGGAAACCGTGTTTAAGCCTGATTGCCTGAATACGATAGAAGTAAACATAAAATGTATCCTGCATGGCTTTGAAGAAATGCCCTAAAAATTCAAATTAGACTGAATTCTCGTTTCTGTTTGTGCAGGCAATTCACAAACTGATGGAGTACCTGAGTTTCCAGGTGAGAAATATAGCAGGGGAACTTGTAGACACATTTGACATTCCCGATTATGTCACAAGAGCCCCAATTGCAATGCAGTCGGATGCCTACTCACACTACACACACTACGTCGGATTTTAGTTCCCACTCAACTTCTTTCCTTTTTGAGCAAAAGAAAGCAGGAAATATATGTTTGCATAATTGTCTATATGCCAAATTGGCTTAACATAGGAATGATGATTGGTGAAGGGGAGTTCTTGTTCTTCCTTACTGTAAGTTTCGAAAATATTTTTTTGGTTCGTTACAATAACTCATCGGTGAGAGTTAGTAGGGAGAAGGTGGATATAGCTCTCACAATGCAGGACTATATCATCTTCTGTTGTAAAACTATCAAACAGCATTTCTTATTAGAAAGGCAATTCGTGCTTGATATGCATCCTTGTGCTGAATATACCCTGTAGTAAATCGTAAATCGTAAATTGCATACGTCTTTATCAACAGTTTTTCCTTCTTCGGGCTTCTTCGGTTTTGGCTGTGGTTTTTGACACCCCATAAGGTCAAAAACAACGGTATTGTTCTCTTGATCATCTGGTGACCAAGAAATTCATCTTCTCTTAGAGTTGATATATAGGGTAAAGAATGAGTCATTGTGCTTTTAGTGTTTAAATATCACCCCTCGATATGCAAGGGTGGGTGACGATGAATGCTTAGGTCACCTAGCATTCATCACCTGGTGATTAAGAGAACGAGACTTCAAAATATCAAAGTATAATCGAGAGTCGAGATTAAGTGTGTGATAATAAAACCGATCGCGAAGAAAAACGTTCAAAATATTGGCGGAAAACTCATCCTAATTCAGTGTAAAATTGAACAACGCACTGCCAAAAAAACACCAAAAACTTGCTCTTTACAAACCAGTCCAGTCACAAATTTAAGAGATGAATATATGTTTAACTACATAAACTCAGTATCTAAAAGGCCTGCAGTTTAGATATGCCATTCGAGCCGCTTCGCTTTTCTGTCTGACATCTTCATACATCTTTAATGATGCCTCCGAAAATTTAGTAAGTCTGTCGAGAACCTTTGTCAAGCTTGTATGTATGCAGCTCAGGTTTGGAGATGATTCTTCGCTGTTCTCTTCCGCTTTGTTCTCTGCTTCTCCGTTGTTTGCATCAGCTGTCCCCCGGTTTTTCTGTGCTACTGCTTGTTGTTCCATCAAATGACGCAGATCTGATAAGAAGGTTCTGATTGCATCAGTAAGTTCATTGGAAGGCAATGCTCTGATCCCAGCTGCCCAGTCTCGAAAGAGAACAAATATAGGTGGGGCCACAACTCGACGAGGGGAAAATGGCCTTCTGCTTTTGGTACGCTCCCGTGGTTGCATGATGCAGTTTTGCAGCCAACCATGGAGAGCTTCCACATATGTTGAATGGCTGTTGATCCAATTTGCAAAGCTTAAGCCGAAACACTCAATCTCATCCAAAAGTTGAGCCATGACCTGCCTGCGGGAATCTCCTTGGGAAGTCACTGTTGAGCTCTTTGAATGATATGCGAGTGAGATGGTTATATATTGCGCATGATGGCATTCAAGCATGGCCTTCCACATTCTCATCAATCTACATAAAATCACCGTTCATATACCCAAGATTAGTGATGTTTTGATACAAATAATATGAATTTCAAGACGGAAAATAACCAAGTGGATCCTACTAATGAGAACACAAGGATTCTACTTACCCCTGAGTAAGTTCTAAAAGTTGTGGATGCAATTCTTCATCTCTCATTTTCTCAATCCGCTTTGATATTGAATCAACAGCATGAATTGCCACTCTTATTCGTGAATGTAGATCCTTCACAATCGCCCGGGTTTTATCAATAACTTGACTGCTACAATCCTTTGCAAATTGATTCCTAAGTTGATCACATTTCCGGTCATACACCTTCCTGATAGATTCACTTGCCTACAAGAATCAAAATAGAAATGAGGAGATTATACAAAAAAACTATAAAACGAAAAGCTCCCTATAAAACGAAAAGCATGATATACAATCAATCTGGACAGAGAAAAAACTCTTTATATTTACCTTTTCTCCTGTATTTCGTGTTAGAGAGAAACATGATTCACAAAATACCATTAAAAATTGATGTTTCCAGCAATACCTACTCCATATCCCTATGACCAGAAGCTTGCAGATCAAATTTCATGGTTCTATGACTACAAGGTTATAGATCAAATTCATGAGCATTTAAAGGTACATAAGCAGATTAACGGATGGTTAAACTATCTCAACAAATACTGGATTATAAGATTACAAGACTATCGGAAAATGGACTGATAACACAGAAAAGAGGAAAACACATGCAAATCACTCATTAATAGCGAAAAGTTTCTGACATTTTAAAAAGATCAAAATGTGGAATTGAAAGCTAAAATGCAAGGTACGAGGAGGTAAGGTAAAAGAAGGGTTTTATATGCTCACATTTATGTGTTGAATCAGGGAAAGCAGATCACAAGAAGTACGTCTAAAAGGATGCTACAATAGATGCAATAAGAACATAAATCTTTACAATAAATAATGCAGAGGCTTCAATAAAGTACCTTTACTTCGTCATAGAGTTTTCTTTCCCAGGCATATAGTCTCTCCAGAGTGGAGGAATGACTTCCTGCAATCATGCAAAACTCTTCAATAAAATCACTACCACTGTCATCAACATCCTCTTTTGTTACTGTGGGAAGAGGATTCCTTGACGAAGATGACCTCGAAGATGTTGACCGCTTCCAAGTAATAATTTTGGTTCCATGTTGAGTAGGATCTACAAAACATTTTGATCACAAATTATGGTAGGAAAACACAAAGGAGATTCCAATCATTCTGAAAAGAGTGGTCCTAAGTTAAATAAAATAAGGGTAGGTTGAATGAGGCTTCATTTGTTTGGCTTCGTCTTATGCAAATGACATGTAACTTAAAGTGAACCAGCTTATTCCACAATTAATGCCACACAACAAATTCGCATGCTTTCCTGCAGAATACATATATCACACAATTAAACGGATGTATTGTGTTTATCTGATCTTTATGCCAGAGATACAACTCCTAGCTGTAACATAAATGACGTTTGACTGATCAAAGGATTACTAGGATTCATCAAAACCAAAAAAAGATGAGTAAGTGGGCACAGGCATAAGGAAATTCTTGCAACTGTTGAAGATTTATTCATTTCCAACCCCAAATTACCGAGTACTTACTGGACTTGTAATTGGCTTGTGATTTACCAATTGCAACAACTTACCATGATAAACAAGTGCAGTCTTTCCCGGGCAGAAAATGAGCTGGAAAGCCATGAGAAAAGCCAAAGCAGATGATGTACCTACAATTCAAAACTTGAAATGTCATAAACAGTTTATGAAAACAAGAAGGAAAAAAACATCAGACAACTAAAATTATCAATGGCACAAGTAGGTGCTGCAAATTTAATTCACCAACCAATATATAAAATTTACCTTTTGCCTCCGAATATCCAACCCTTATTTTGTTTGACTCAAGCATCCTGGAGACCCCTCTTCCCGATTCTGCAGCCCTAAAAAAGCGGTGCTCGATATCCTTTATGCTTGAAAGAAAATCTTTAGCTCTGTGAGTAATAAATTCTGAAGGGTCCTCTCTTTCTGCACATAAATCCTTCTCCCCCACATTCTTCTCCCTCTTTGAACCAGACTGCTCAACACCGACTTTGCCTGTCAAACTTGTAGCTCCACCATTGGCATTACGTCCCACAACCAACTGTCTCCCTTCACCATTGCCTGTTTGCAGAGACCCATCAACTCCCGAATTTAGCGAATTCGCGTTACCATCTACACTACTATCGTTTTGGTTCATTGAATTACCAGAAACTTCAAAATGTTCATTACTTCCATCTAATCCAACCTTTGCCCATCTTCCCATCTCCTCCACACTATGACTAGCTTCTTCACTCCTCCCCTGTCTCCACCCTTTGATATCATCAAAATTCACATCCACTCCACTACTTCCCACAAACCTAAAGCTCTTACTCTCATCCACAGGATCAAAGTAATCCCAGGAAGAATCTTCATCCGGCAGGGGAGGAGGCGGCGGCGGCAGTGGAATATCCTCATCCACGTAAGTACTGCTAACCGGATCGAACCTTACCGTCACAGCAGCAGAACCTCCTGACCTCATATAACTCAACCTTGCCACAGGAGGCGAAGCGGGCCTTTCGTTGCACAGAGGCGAGTCCGAAGCGTCGGCCAAAGGCGACGGTGACGGCGAGGGGTAGGAGGAGTGCGATGGGGTCTTGTCGGAGGTGGAGAGAGACGACTCTATCAACACCTCAGCCTCGGCGTAGCGGCGGAGGGCAATGCCAATGTTTCTTAGAGAGTTGGTGTAAGATACATGAGAAGCTGCTAAAGCATACCTTGAATCAATTGCCTGCTTGATCAATCTCTTACGCTCTCTGCACAGACGCAGAGCTTCGTCCTTCTCGGTTTTGGAGTTCGTCGCACCCATTTTTTGACGGAAAATTTGGGCACCCAGTTCACAAAAGAACGCTCATTTTCTCAGTAACCAAACAAAGTAACCAAACAAGACTTCCTAAAAGGAAAGAGAACCCATTTCACTGGAAGCATAAACAGCCCAAATTTTCAATAAGAATTGTAAAAACACAAAGAAAACCCCTCACTTTAAACCCCAAAGCCCAAAAGCAAATGTGGGTTTTGCAGAAAATGAAAACCCAGTCGGGGAAAACTAAAAACTTGCAAGATAGCACTCAGGGGAGGAGAGTAGCTGTTTTCATGCAAGGAAGGGAAGGAAGAGAGCAGCAGTGTGCAGAGGCAACCTGTTGGAGTAGTTGGGGGCCATCAATGAGAAGCCGTGAACGGAAAACTTCAAACCGTGACGGATTGGAGGCAATGAATGCGAAAGCTGACTCCCCCACACACAAACAAAAATAAAAATTAGAAGGAAAAAAAAATAGAAACTGAGCGTCTCAAGAGGACAAAGGTGAAGAAAATGTGAAAAGAAAAAGCAGAGAGCCTCGTAGTCTGTGTCTGATTTCTTGGAAAATAATCTAGGGAAAAAAAAAACCTTTTATCTCTTTCTTACTTTTCTCTGTTTTATTTTTATTTGGGTGTAAAATTAGAATTAATTGAAAAAGAAAAACGTTTTAAGAAATACTTTTTCTCCCTACCTTCTGGTGATATCACTTTATTTATTTCCGTTACGTAATTTTAAAATTTAAAATTCGTATGCATCCAATCTGCATTTGTATTAGCAAGCGGGTCTTCACTAACTAATGAAAATGAGTTGAATCCTTATATAACTTTGTAGGTTCGAACTTCTTTAATGCTTAACCTAATATTTAATTTAATAAAATTTATAACAAAAAATTCACATTTTTAATTGTGAGTCCTCGATTGGAGTGAATCGGTTTTCTGTAAACTTTTAACCTGTTCACATCGAAAGGAGGTTGAATATGCATTGCATCACAGAAAAAGAAAATATTGCCTTTAACAGGAAAAGACAGAGTTAATTGGTGCTTGTCAGAAAATAATAGAGTTGATTTTAACATTTTATTGGTAATGGTGCAGATGACAGAATTGCCCTCAGGTTTCAAGTCTAACTG